>OMNZ01102760.1:0-22428 GCA_900303255.1 Lesueurigobius sanzi | reverse complement strand
CCTGACACTACATGTGAAGAAGGTGCTCGTGCAAAGCCAAAGCCAGACGCAGGATAAACAGGCAGGGCCCCATGCACTAACACAGTCCTGCACTAAAAATAGATAATAAATAGTAAATATTTTTTTTTGAATTGCCCCAGTTTGAGCAGAGCAGCAACATTTATTCATTTATTCTTAATAGAAATATATTTAAATATTGGAATAAAACAATTAGCTCTAATAGTAGCCCAATTCTTACTGTTTGGCAGTGAGCAGATACAAATCTTACATGTAAATCACCAGAATACAAGATATTGAACATGATTTAAAATTGTCTCCATACTTGATCCTCAGATTTTTGATTAAAATTATTGAACATAAATAAATGCCATAAGGCCAGTTTGTTTTGATTAAATATAGTGTATTACTGACTGTCGGATGGTGTTTGGGCAAATGCACAAATGAACAGTGTATTTTGTGGCTCTTCTCGGCATCGAGGGTGAATATTTTGACGAGTTTAGCCACCCCTGGGATAAATCATGCATTTCTTACACGTGCACTTAAATGGATCCTAAAGTGCTGCCTCGCTATTGGCCAACGCGAGCCATGTGATCAGCATCAGTGGAGGACGCGTAGGAATTAGGAAAAACAAGATGGCGGGGGAGGAAGAGACCAATGCAGGTGAATGCAGACAGTGTCTTTTAGGAACTTCTTCCTAAAAGACACTGCAACTCCGGCATTTGGGTCGACTTCGGTTTCACGAAGGACGAATCACAGACACAAGTTATTTGCAAGTCATTCTGAAACAGTGGCAAGTCGAGGGGAAACACGACAAATCTCCACAGCCATCTCCAGCACAACCACAAGGAACTTTATGTTGTGTATTTACAATCTAAAACTGCACAGCCTACTCCAGTAAAGTCAGACAAACGAAAGGCAAATGAGCTTTTGTTGCTCCTTATGAGAAAACTTTGGAGCGACACAAAGCTTTTACAGCAGCCATTGCACGTTGTATAGCGAAATGCACACTCTCCGTTAATACTGTGTGTAAAGAAGGTTTTTGGACCTGGCAAACAAGTGCAACCGGAGATATCAAGTGCCATCACGAAGTCGCTATTCTGGAGATGTACGGCACATGTGTGAAGTCTGTCACGGCAGAGCTTAGTAAAGTGGATGTTTACCCTAACGCCACTGACTCATGGTCCAGTCGAACCATGAGCTTTACTGTCCACTTTACTGTCCACTTTTTGATGAGCAAATGTGAACTCATTACACGCTGCCTGGAAATTGCTTAATTCCTCGACTCACACTTCGGTGAAAACATCGCTGTTGCCTTGCGGGATGTTTTGACCAGCTGGAACTTGCCAGAACACAAACAAGTGGCCATCACAACAGACGACGGAGCGAATGTGGTGAAGGCTGCCGAGGTCAACAACTGGATCACACTGCAGTGCTTTGGCCATCGCTTGATTCTGGCAACTACTGTGTGTTTTTTTTCTTTTTTTTTTAACTCTTTATCATTATTTTTTCAGTAAATAAAAAGGAAACAAAAACAAAACAAGAAGGGGGGGTCACTGATCACCATAACACAACGAAGTTACACAGAAATTGAATGGACACTTTGTTAGGTAGATCCAGAGTATTTCGACAAGACCACGGACAGGCAAGTCACTTTATGAACAGAAACATCAGAGGTGCCCATAGAGCACTCCTCTGCTCTGCATCAGCCAACAACAGTTAAACAAAAGAAGTTGCTTAAGGGACAAATGGGCAAAGTCCTTATCAATTACTATAAAAAGCTATCATTAGGTCTCTATACAATCAGACAGTAAAAAGGGAAATAAACGAGAGAAACAGTTGCCCCAAAAGAAAACAGGGACTAGATGAACCAAATGAGCTAAACAAAGGTGGGAGAGAACGAGACCAAAGTAAACAGAACGGGAGCAGACACCACGGCTAGGGAAGACCTAAGCTCCTCAGTAAGGACCCAGTTGGAGGGGCAGAGGGGAAAGCCTCTGCAATGTAGAGTGCCCTAAAAGAAAGACACTGTGTCTATAAAACACCTATCCTGTAAGTCCAACAAAATAATAGTAAAAAAGGGAATAAAGAAAAAGGCGTTTCTCCCACCTAATGCATGGGGCCAAAACAACCTCAAATAAGATCAATCCTACGGATCTCTCCGGAGAGACCGCTGGCAGCGAGTCATCCAGGGCTCATTGAACGACAGCAATGATGCTCCCCACATGCACAACCGAGCTCCCCTCCATGAGTAAACCTCTCTTCTCCAAGTGGCGTAAACGTCCTGGACGCATACATAAGTGCGCAGGCCAGAGGCCCAGTGAATTTTCATGCTGATGAGGGTGGTTTGAAAACAAATGTTGTTCTCTTGACGAAGTTTTTTAATGGCGTTATATTCTTTGCATTTCTTGACCACCTCGGCTGGATAATCTCAATCAAAACAAATGAGTCTGGAGCCCACCTTGATTTTCTTCCTCCTTTCGTCGGAGGGCAATGCGTTTCTCTGGAGCTGTATCCAGGGCTCCAGTCGCTTCCTTGGCCCAAATCTCCAGCCGGGAGACTTTCAACTCTACTTCCTCCACACGAACCGCCAGACTCCGCAGGTCCTCAGAGAACTTGTCCACCTTGGTGTATATTTTATCAAAGTGGCCGCTTATTTCTTGCTCCAACATGGTGAAATCCGCCCGCATTTCTGCTTTTAGCTTAGCCATAGCTTGAAGTATCGGCGAGTCGCTGTTCGCTGCTAATCGTGGCTAACGTTAGCTTGAGCAAGCTGGGGATTAGCCTTGGAGGACGACGCTTTCCTGGGAAGTCTAGACATGTTTCTCCCCTCATTTTGTCGGATATGAATTGTGTCGTCTTCGGATGCTAAACATGTAAATCACAGCCACAACGTTTGGAGGGGGTAAAAAAGGGAAAGGTCAGAGAGCTGTTCCAAGCGAGGTTAATCCGCCGCCATCTTGATTCCAGTCCGGCAACTGTTGTGTTTATGATAGAAATGAATCTTTACATTTGACATATCAATATTCTTAATGCGTTATAACACTGGTGATCACATTCAACTTCATCCTTTCATATACAGCACTTGTTGTAATTAAAGGGCCTATACAAAGATACAAACATATTGCAAGAATATCGTTATCGAAATACTAGACACCCATATTGCACTCATTTCCAATATTGTGCAGCCCTATTAGGAACCACTGCAGTCAATGATGGGTTAGTCTTAGGTAAAATCCAACATTTGCTTAAGATACAGAAAGGTACAGTACATCCTTTAAACAAGCCTTAATAACTAAGTCATCATTTCAATTCCTTTTGTGTTTCATGCTCTTTATACAAAATAGCTCTCATACATTTGAAAGCTTGTTTTTTTGTTGAAATATTTTGTGTGGGAGCACTGCGGACATTTTCATTTACATTCTTTTGGTTTACACTGTCATAGATATACAGATAACATATTGACTCATACCAATGCAGACATTTTATTCAACACTGATAAGATAAGCAACATCTCGTGGGAGTATGTAAACAGTAATTTATTTTACATAATTTGAAGCAGTATTTCTCATTTTATGCAAACTGTGCCCTGTAGTAATTGTATTTGTCAGTGACACAAACACACCCTGCACCACCGCCATCACACTGGTGCTGCGTTCCATTTGTCCTCGCAAGTTGGGATTTCCGACTTCCAAGCAAGAAGTTTCAACCGGAACGCTACCCCAAGTCGGATTTCCTACGGGGAAAGTTGGACGATCCTAACCAGCCCCGAGTTAGGGAAAACAACATGCACTGTCTTAGCAGTATAAGACAACAATATTTTCATATTTCTTGTATTCTCAGCCCTTTAGTTGTTCTCTGTTGCCCACCCACTTTCTTGTCAATCAGCTCCTGCAGCACGGAAGCCTCTGGAGTAATAAAATGCACTATTTGCTCAGTGATGCTAAAGTTGCTAAGGTTCAACCACAGGCACGACAAGAGAAAACTGTGCTCTCATTCAGTAGTAACGTTATTTATCACTACACTGTTCGGGTTTTTCAACTTCCTTATTCATGTTTTGTCTGATTTCTACAGCTTCGTAGCTTAAATTATTTGTATTTGTTTCACTGTCACTAAACTTTCTGACTTTACTTAACTGGAACACTGTAACTGGGAAAAACGGTCTTTCCCAGCTCCGAGTTCTGACCTCTGAGGACAAATGGAACGCAGCATGTGATAATGATGCAAACTGAGCAAAATAAAGACCCTGTTCCATTATGTGTCTTTACAAACAACAATAACACATGTACAGTACCATGTCAATTTTAAAATGTTAGTCAAAGTCATTCCTAACAATCCATAAACATTTTGTAACCTTCCAGTTCTTCACAGGGATATGTTTATGGTTGGTGCTAGATAGTGGGCTGGGGAGGGACGGTCTGCTGTAATTTTGGATAGATCTATGAGTTGGTTTGTCTGAAAATATACCTAACCCTAAACCTAAAGCCAAGCCCTAATCTTAACAATATCCCTGTTCCTAAACTTACATGTAATTTTGTTATGACTAGTTTTTACAGCAGAACGTCCCTCCAGAGCCGATTATCTAGCATTAGCCTAAACGTTTATCGAACTGTCTGCTTTTACTGAAAACATTTTATTTTTCTCCCTCCATAAGTCTGTGTGCGATTCTAGAGACATGTGCACACAAAGTAATAATCCACATGCTGTATTTTCTCTATGAATGAGTTAGAAATGCCCTTTATCATGGACCCCAAAAGCACATTATTGTTTTCGAGGGCACAGATGCACCCTTTTGTGTGTCCAGGTTAGTTGAGTAATGGATCCATTAGCAAGTGAATTTTCAATACCATTTCTCCCAGTTCTTACCAAATGGACCGACTTTGTATTTTAGTGGAAGAAAGCTTTCTAATCTTTGGTGCAAATATTTTAAACCAAATCATAAGAACATACCAGAGCTTACATAATTTACATGGGGAGTGTGAGTGTTTGTTGTAGTCTTCATGTCACGCCTTAGGCCCAAAGATGCTGCTGTGTCTAGTCCCTGGCAATCCATATTGGAACAAAACAGAGGAAATTGAATGAAAGATACTGCAGCAACATTAAGGTCCCAACCACACAAAGACAAGCCCAGGCCTAAACGTAAAAGTATTCTATAAAACCTACGTATCATCCAGATGAAGCTGGTGTTTTGGGGGTCTGTCAACAATCGTGTTTGAAACAGAGTTTTTCTTTGCTCCTAAACAATTTTCCTGACAGTTGTTGAAGGTTGTGTAAACGTTAGATCAGGGACATTTGAGTAGTTTCTGTTTCATTATGATTTCAAAAGAGTAAACTCAGTTCTTTGACAATAAATGGCTTTGCACAATCACTAACCACGAGTGGAAATAAATATTTTTGTGTCATCCTTCATGTGGCAGTACGAGGGTTGAATCTAATATTAAAAATAAATAAATGGCACACAAGTTTGAAATATTCAAGTGACGTGAGGCTTTTTCCTTGGTTTATTTCCGCTATGTTGTCTTTAAATAATTGTCCATCCTTGATAGGTATGGGCTCATAATTTAAGCCATTGACAACATAGCAGGTCACAATTTACTCTCGTTCAGTCCAATACAATGTGTGTCGCGATGTGGGCCGACCGCAGCCCAGCCCCTGGCTCCAAACAGGCCCACGCTGACAGATGGGAGGACTTGAGACCAGTGAACAGAAAAGGACAACTCAAGGCTCTCCACTGGAAGGAGCCTACCGTTAGAACAGTACAAATCAATACACATTCACATTACAGCCTATATACACAAGATAAGACAGTACTTTTATAAATCACATAAACCACTTGTGAAACGTACCGGGCCGTTGAGTTACAGCGCCTGACTCTGACAAGGCCAACGAAACACCACACACATCGGGAGGAATCCAGCTTTACACGAGCCACACCAGCTACAAACAGTTAGCCATTAGCTTTGGTACAAGAGGACAAGCGCACACCACGCCAACTCACCGAGGACCGCAACACTCTATGAACCGCTGGGCTTGATGCCTTTCATCACTGATCAGTGCTCCTACTCGGGACTCCCAGGCTCCATGCCGCTGTGCTCCTCTCGCACCATGTCCGGCTCCTCCCGGTGTGTGACGTCAGAGACAGGTGAAGTGAGGGACCCATGACAGGAAGGGCGGCCCTTTTATAGGCGGATACGAGTTGCACGACAACATCAAGTCCTTACAAGACGACCTAACACTTCCACTGTTGGAAGGCCAGTCTAAAAACAAAAAACTCTGCATTTGTCAAACAGTATCTACATTTTCGCAGAGAATGGGCCACAAATTTGCTTTCAACAGACAACCAATTATTTTAGATTGAATAATGCTGTTACTTTTTATTGCTATAGTGAAAGAAACAACAACATAATCATAGTTATTTTTTGCTGACAGAATAAGCATTATGCCTGTTTTCAAAAAAAAGATTTCAAAACCTTGACCCATATGAAATACCTAAAAAATCTAAATAACCCCTTGAAAAAATCGAAAACACAGCAAGACAGACTGTTTACCGGAGTGATTTTAGCCTGGAACACTGCATCTGTCAATTCCAGTCCTAACACAGCCCTGTCGTGTGCACCTGTGTTTCACCAAATTGCGTGAGCTGGGGCTGCGAGGATCCCCATTGTACACTGCTCTGAATGAGAAATTGGTCTTGGCTGAGGTCTTTGAGCCCTTTCAAGCTCCCTTTTCCAGTGACTTCAACATGTTTTCTTCCACAGACCCTCTCGCGTCACACTCCCTTTTGTGTCCTGTGTCCAGCTGCTCGGTGGAAGATGGAGGCTGGTGTAGAAAGAGTTGTATCCCCAGGCCAAAGCTTCACTGGGCAGCTCATACCACACAGTCCCCCTCAGCCTGGAAGGTATATCGACATTGCTCCTATTTCACCGGCTTTCCCTAACGGCGCTCCAGCATTGTGTGACCTTCCTGCTTCTGAAATTACCAGCTTTGGGTTCACTGTGTATAAATGCTGGTGAGTGTCACAGTGATGTCCAAGCTGAGTTACTATCTGGTGTTCCCTTGGTTGTAATACTATTGAATTCATCAGAAAAGTGCTCCGATTGATTTCCCTCTTGATAATACAGTGTGACGTACCATGAATCTTTCAAAAACACACAATAAAAACATTTATATTCCAGTAGAATGTTTATTTTAATGTGAATGAACAGGAAAACATGTTGTATAGATGTATTGTCTCTACAACATCAAAATCCTGTACTAATAGGGAAAAAAAACAAATTGTGTTGTATGCGTATTCAATCGATTCATTTTGATGAATCTCGATTAAACACAGTTCATTCTAATCTAATGTAATTATATTCATTTATAAAACTATGTAGACATTAAAAGATCTAATTCAGCTATTCCCAGCAGGTCATGGCTTTGGTTGCTCCAAAATCCCCCTGCGGCCCTTCAGCAATATGAATTAATGCTATTGATAAGAATCTGTCACGTTTTTGTCTCATAAACTTATATCAAAGCCATTAAAAAGAACAGTCTTGGAAAACCTGGAAAATTACCTACATTTTTAAAGTCATGGAAAACACTTGGACAATTACAAAAAATGTCAAATGTCCTGGAAAAACATATTTCTCATCCCTTTGCTTTTCAGTTTAAAATAAATGTAAGCGATACTTTGCCCACAGCACCAGACTAACGACGAGCTCATTCTGCTCCAAAACACAGGGAAAAGTATCTTCTATTTCAAAATGTTCTCAGGGGAGGAGCCCCGAACCCCCCATTTCACCATGTTCCCAAGAAAACATATGCTTTACACGTCTAAGCTTGAATCTCTTCAGACTAATGAGCTACAGGCTTTAGCCATTATTAGATCGCATCCACAGGGGGCGCTGGTGAGTCAGGAGGGCAGAGAGGACCGCGAAATACCTAATCACAATGATTTTATGTACAGTATATATGGAAAATCCTGGAAATTACCTGGGAAATAATTTCAAGTAAAGCGTGAGAACCCTGAAGAACAATTACAGGGGATAATTTCTCCGCAAGTTGAGAAGAGCCAGAGTCCCAGCCTCCGTTATGTCCAACTTCTACAGAGGGACTATAGAGAGCATCCTGACCAGCTCCATCACTGTGTGGCACAGCACCAGCACTGCCTCCTGTCGAAGGAGCCTCCAGCGCATCGTCAGAGCAGCGGAGAAGATCTGTGGGGCCCCTCTATTAAGGACATGTACTCCACCCGTCTGTGGGGCCCCTCTCCCCTCTATTAAGGACCTGTACTCCACCCGTCTGTGGGGCCCCTCTCCCCTCTATTAAGGACATGTACTCCACCCGTCTGTGGGGCCCCTCTCCCCTCTATTAAGGACATGTACTCCACCCGTCTGTGGGGCCCCTCTCCCCTCTATTAAGGACATGTACTCCACCCGTCTCACCCGCAAAGCCATCAAAATGGCCAGGGACCCTTCGCACCCATCACACAGTCTCTTCAGGGTGATGCCTTCAGGGAGGAGACTGCGGAATCTACGGGTCAGTTCCAGTCGACTGAGGAACAGTTTCGTACACAGGGCCATGGGGAAGCTGAACTCCCTCCCCTCTTTCCCCTCCCCCGCTCCACAATCAAGGATGAGAGAAACATAATTTCGAACCATTCACATGGTTTGACAAATAAAGAATCTTGATAAATACTGATTTCAAAGTAAGATAATATAAGATAGTTCTTTATTGATCTCACAATGGAGAAAGTATTATTTAAAAATAAATGTAAAATTCATTCCTAACTCATTACCTTTCTCATTTATTTGAGGGTCTCCCTGCAGTGCTTTCGAGGCCCCCAGTAGGCCCTGGGCCCCACTTTAGAAACCATTGCTCTAATTACAAGCATTTGGACACATTTCATTAAGAAACTAATGACTATTTTCTAAATCTATGTGAAAAGCCCAACTGCAAACAATTTACAATTTGTAAATGTTTTATATTAAATCCATTGAAAAAAAAAAGTAAATGTAGACCATTTTGTTCGTATTACGATGTTCTTCTTAAAAGACAGAAGGTTTTTCTTCATGGTAATATATTTTTGTACTAAGAAGACAGTATGACATTTTTTGTGAAACCATTTTGTTTGGACTGTGTTAACCTCTTAAGACCTAGAGTCCCCGAAAATGGGGACTTTTTTTTCAGATCCAGTTACTGACCTACGTGTTTTACGCAGAAAAATATTCCAAAGTTGCAAATTAGTGACAGCTGATGTGGGATTATCCATTTCTGTTGTTATTTGCTCCACCACAGGGAGGAAAAAGGCCTTTTTGCGGAAAAATGTGTGTTTTTTTCAGGCGGAAATTAATTCAAACCTATGACAACCTCATTTTATTGTCAAACAACATCATTTATTTTTATTTCACTTCCACCGTCATCTCAAAGCTCTACCAAATGTGTGGACACCAAGATTAGCCAAGTTCACCTATGATGTAAAGACATGACTTTTGGAGAAAAAGGGCTTAAGAGGTTAAGATATAATGCGATTAATTTGTGATTAATCCATGATTCAGGCATTAATTTCAGGGAGGTTTAGGTAGACACGCACATCCCGAACCAGTTAAGCAGCGTGCAAGAGATCAGGCATTCATTTCCTAATGATTAATCATGAGTCAAAGCGTTCATTTTGACAGCCCTAATGCATATATGAAACAATTATTTTTGTTATGATATTGTCATGTTTACTGCGACTTTAAGGAAAGACTTCGATGCCAAACAAAAGTTAAAAAGCTGGATTTCTCCGGAGGTATACGTTTGCACCTCTGATTTATTGGCTGAGGTGTCGCGCTGCTACGAATATGGTGCTTTGACAGGTTTGACAGTTGGCAGATAAATTTCCTCTCCTCTTATCTGAAGAGCCTCAGGACAGGCATCCACAAGTGACACTTCTCTTAATATTATTTTGATATCCCATATAAAGAGGACTGCGCTTACTGTTGACTCTCTGAAAACAAAATTCGTGTTTCTACTAAATTTGGGTCAATTTACCGGGGGATTTATCTATATTTCAGCTGTCAAATCCAAAACAAGCAATCCTAAAGCTAAATAATGAAGAATAATTTTTTGAAGTTGCACAGTGAATGAATAAAACTTATGAAAAATTGTGGAATGTATTAATTTGTTTTGCACCATTGTAACCATGCGATATTGTACTCCTCATTCATATGCACACAGTCATTTTTCCATGAATAATTTCAACTATTTTGCATGTAATTGTCTGTAGAACGTATAAATCACAGTACTGTATGCACATAATTAGTGGGGACTTTGATAAATATCTTGTGTTGTTGTACATTTATATGAATAAATACCCGTGTGTCTTACCTCACAACAACGCACTGTGCAAAATGTTGGTAAAAAAGAGATTGTGCCTTTCAGAATTTATGCCAACTTTTAAATTATTTTTTTTAATACAAGAAGATCCAGGCTGTTTTTGCAGCTCTACAGCGACTGTGTGCAAGATGTGTAGAAGGTCCCTAAAGGCTAAGAATTGAACATAAAGGGACTCTCAATATACTCTCACTATCTCACTATACTTCCACAACCCTTGAATCTGTGTGCTTGTATTCTCATATCTCAGTGTCAGTTAGTGCCTTTTTAAACCAATAAAATCTTGTCTCATTACCTTCCATTTTCAAAGGCACTTTCATAATCCATGTTCACATAAAAGGAATTGGCCTCCTTATGCTATCATCCCGTACGTAAACAGATCAGTGCATTCCAAGCCTTGTTACTTCCCTCTTCTTACATCCCTCCGCATGTTGTGTAGCATGTGTTATCGAAACCTACCACCAGAGGGCGCTGAGAGTGCGTCAGAAACTTTACCAAAACAGTACAACACCAACACAATATGGCAGCACGTGATTTTTTTCTACACTACAGTAGAATAATACTGATGAATATTCAAGGAAACAAGGTAAAGACGTTATAAAATTGTGTATTGCTTGTTTCCACCTACCCTACCCTGCTTTACCCTGCCTTATTCAGCTCTACTCTACTCGGCGTGGTTTTGTTTCCATTACTTTGTAGAGTCTGGTCCATGAATATGCCTTTGCTGTGCGCTGTATAGGTTTATGTTCATAACACGTAGCTGCTAACCGGGCCTTCCAATCTACACACTTTTCCTATTCTTTACAAAGGCTTGAAAGAAAGCAGGTTACCAGTTAGCAGTTAAGTGGGCTGATGGAAACACTTCAAAAGCAGGTATAGTAGAGTAGGGCAGGTGGAAACAAGCCATATGACTCCCAGGCTTTGTTTAAAAATAGCAAATGACGGAGGAGACAGACAGACCACACAGGAAACGGACAGACAGCTCTTTGCGTATCCGTATGCGCCTCGAACGTAGAGCATAAAGGAGCTTAAGCATATCGTGTATAATAATGATGGAGATATAATTGGCTTGCTTTGGTTGAAGTCATGCTATCATACTGGGCTGTTTCCAGAAGCAGGAAGTCCCCATTCCAATCCAACTTTATTTATAGAGCGCTTTAAACTCAACATAGTATAGACCAAAGTGCTGTACACAAAACATAATACATGACATGAAAAATAAGGCAGAGTACAATAAAAGTCAACTCTCCAGTGGGTCAAATGCCAAACCAAAGAAATATGTTTTCAGGAGAGATTTGAAAAGTGAATCATTTTCCTCTTTAACTCATTATTGGAAATAGGTTTGTTAATATGAGCCTCAAGTGCTTGTCTTACCACGCGCTACACCGTCCTGCTCTGTGTCTTTTAATATTTTCAACACTAAAAGAGAAGGTAACTCACACATACCTTAATATGGCTTTGTTTCCGAAAAGCAACATGGCGGCGGTTGTAATGCTAGCATGAATTGCATGGTTAGCATGGCCATAGAATCTATACGTTCTATGGCCTTAAGACTTTCCTAGTTTCCTAGTCTACTTCCTAAGGAATTGAACATAGATTGAAAGACAAAAAGATTCACTCAAGCATCAATAAGCAGTGTTTTATTACATTGTTACATATAATGTAGAGACATTTCAAACAGCAAACCAGTACAGATAGATATAGTAGTTTATTACTTCAAATCCACGTTGAAATATTTAATCCTATTATTATGATAAAATACAAATATTTATATCATTACAGGCGTGTTTATTGGTTGGAAACAATCTCAAAATTCAAAATTCTTTGCTGTGATTGGGCTCTTCTCTCATCGAATGATTTATGTATTATTCATGGGTTATGTTGAAATGCCTTATGTCCAAATGTTTATTTGCTAAAAAAAAAATCACTTCAAACCTAACTTACCTAACTGATTCTTATGTTTATTTGTCTTTTGACTTTTACAGTTTTGTTATATATAATTTTACTTGATTCTAAATAAATATATAAGGCCCAAATAACACCTTTGCCTTGTTTAATGTACCCTTCTTGGAGATTATCTATGATCCCTCAGGAAGAACGTCCCACTGCAACAGTGTCACCGGTGTGTGCAGGCTCTATATAAGATCAGCACCTCCAATAAACATTTATAGTTATATTAGCTTCCCAAAAGGTTTCACACTCCAGCTGCTGTTTTATCCCGCAGCATATACCCGTGTTTGACAATGCTATATAAGTCTATCATTAAAATCTTTATTGTTTTTGTAATAATTGTCATTGCAGAATATTATTGGTCTCTTCCACGCTCATGCATATGGAGAAGGCCCCCTAGGACTCAGACATAAGGAATTTCTAACTTAATCCGTGATTGATTTGATTCAGATTTAATGATTTGCAATCTTCACGAGGATCCACAGTGTCCCCGATGTTCAATAACTGCACATAATTCCATCTGGGCCGGGCTGACAATAACGAATATCAGCAGCTTTTGACACATTATTGATTCTTGATTCGGTATGCTCTCAATTCGCGGTAACTGCACGACAGAAGGCATAATTCAATTATCTTTAGTCAAGACTGCGCGGCCTCCGAACGGTGATGCACTGGGCCGCGGTGTTACACCCATCAGGCGCAGTAATGATCTGGCTCAGGGGCGCAGGTACAGCCGCCTCGTAATTTATGGGAGAATACTACAGGTTAATGCCTTCCATCAAAACAGAGAAAGCAGCGCGAGGTTGTGTGCGTGTCATGTGCTGTTCCTCTGGTAACAATGCCCCATTATGCTACATTCTTGAGTGTCACTTCTGTTCTAGCTCCTCGGGATGCCACATGCTACCTGACAGCACGGGAAATTATGTGTTGACGTCGGTTGAGTGTCTGCATCAATGTGGTGTGGCTCTCGTGAATTGGAATTCATTGGTTTGGAACATCTTTTCTGTTGGAAAATGTCTACAGTTCAAGTTATTTCAGCTAAGATAAGATAAGATAGTTCTTTATCGATCTCACAATGGAGAAATGTACTTGTCACAACAGCTCTTAGGACAGGATCACACAGCAAAAAGTCAGGAAAAGTGCCATCAAAGAAGAAAAATAACAGGTAATAGTAACAATAATAACAATAATAATAAAAATAAAAAAGATAGTAATGTCTCTTAGCATCTCTCTGTAAATAAGCATCTCTTATGCACACTAAATAAGATGGAAAAATAATAATAATAATCTCTAGGTCTATTTCTATGTACTATGTAGTTTTTAAATAATTTTTGTACCTGTGATTTTTTTTTTCTGGTGACACAATTGTGGAGTTTTAGCCCAATGTTTGTCTCCCCGAGTTCTTGGAGGCATGACTCTAATACCATTTCTTGAACGATTATTTGTTGTGGTGTGTCTTGTGTACTGTATGTGGTGTCAGTGCCATTGTGCTACGACTAACGATTACAGGGGCAGCTTTATGAACAATGTAATTGTCACTTGTGATTGATGCTTTGGCAGAAAACAGTCAGTCGACTAACCATCATCTCCGCTCATAAGGCCCTCAAATCTCAAATCTCATTCTAGAAAGGCACTCTTTGGGAGAATTTGTGTGTGCCCCAATTCCAAAAAAAAAGAGGGAGTGTGTGGTTGGCGGTGACACAGTGATACAGCGGTTAGTGCTGGTGCTTCACTGCTAGAAGGTCCTGGGTTCGATTCCCCGGCCAGACGGGGCCTTTCTGTGTGGAGTTTACATATTCTCCCCATCCTCCGGTTTCCCCTACCACAAAAAACATGTACAATAGGCCTGGGTGAATTAGAGTGTGGAACAACAGATGGATATTGGTGACATGTCTATACTCAGAAGCTTCTGTAGTCAGAAAAAAGCGACTTCTTCTTTACTCAGAAAAAAGTATTTAGTCAGCCACCAATTGTGCAAGTTCTCCCACTTAAAAAGATGAGAGAGGCCTGTTATTTTCATTATAGGCAGCTCTTTGGTCTTGGCCACAGTGGAGTTTGGAGTGTGACTGTTTGAGGTTGTGGACAGGTGTCTTTCAAACTGATAACGTGTTCAAACAGGTGCCATTAATACAGGTAATGAGTGGAGGACAAATGAGCCTCTTAAAGAAGAAGTTACAGGTCTGAAAGGCAGACATCTTGCTTGTTTGTTTGTAGGTGACCAAATACTTATTTTCCACCATAATTTGCAAATAAATTCTTTAAAAATCAGACAATGTTTTTCTGCTTTTTGTCTCTCATAGTTGAGGTCTACCTATGGTGAAGATGACAGGCCTCTCATCTTTTTAAGTGGGAGAACTTTTGGTCATTTAGTCAGCCACACAATTGGTGGCTGACTAAATACTTGTTTTGCCCCACTGTAAATTAGAATTACTGTTTGGTTGTAAAATAGACATTTGCAATAACAAATACTTTACTTCTCAATGCAAAATGTTGCTATTTTCTGCATTAAACTCAGTTGTGTTACAGAGGATGGAGACCACGTACCGGGCCCTAATCCTAACCTTAAAGACTTTGATTTCCATGACCTAAACCTAACCATATTCTTGGGAGGGACAATCTCAGTTTTACATGGTATTATTTCCATGTTTACAATTCTGCTAGTGTGTTATTTTCCTTTCAATTTTCTGAGTAGAGAACCTTCTGAGTAGAGAATTTTCTGAGTAGAGAACCTTCTGACTACAGGACGCCCCCATGAAAATTAGACCACGGCTACAATCCGCAGTGCTGTGTTTACATGCATGATTCCCATGTGTGTTCATGAACATGCACTGTCCCAGCCAAATAAATAAAGCAGGGGATCCTTAACTATGCAGAGTTATTGTGATTCAGTTCATATTCCATTTAAAAAGCACAGACAACTTTCAAATCTGGTATTTTCCCCCAGACATCATTGTGTTCAATTTTCCCCAACCAATTGCTATCTGGGACTGGGCGGCGGTGACCTGTGCAGCTTTGACTGGACACAGCTACGGCACTGTAGTCGGCCGAGGAACCATCTATGGCCCATCCGTCCATAGGAGTGAATGCCTTCCCCACCGTGGTTCTTCAGTTTTTCCATGTGGAGTTACGGAGGGTCTAAGGATGTGGGAAACCCTAGGCTTGTTATGCCTGACATTATATCGTGCAACACTACAACTGTGTGTGACAATTTGTGTGATCATTTGATGTTTGATCAATCTGTGTTTTTTTGTGTGTCTGTACGTTCTTTGAGATGATTCCTGTTGTGATATTGGGCGTTACAAAAACAAATTGATTAATCTTAAAGTATGTGAATAGGCATTGTGTTGTTTTAGACTTATCTATGCCATTGAAAACTGTTGACAACCCACACACCCATTTCATTTTCTTACTTTTTGTTAATCATTATTCCATGAAAGTATAACCTGAACATGTTGTAGGCATGTTGCTAAAGTTTGCTGAGCCCACAGTGATACCATCACAGCGCGGCCTCTCTCGCCCTTATCATGTTAATTCCTCTTCCTGCTGCACTCGCTCCAATGGGCAAAACTCCTTGACACATTGATACATGGAGCCCCGGCCCCTACCACACACCGTCACCCCTGTCACCTACTCTATACCTTTTCTGCCCAGACCCCCACCCGCCTGAATACTGCGTCTCCCTCTGGCTGCCGGAGGTGGGGGTTGATGGGTCATAAATCCCTCCAGACGCAGCCATGACGGTATCGGATATGGGTAAAGGGGGGAAAGGGGCTATCGAGTAAATCGGGGGAGTGTGTGGAGGGGGGGGGTCGAATAGCTAAAACACAAACCTGAAGGGATTCTCTGCTCATGCATAGAAAGCCGTTTCCCCCTCACCGACAATGTCTCCCTGGAGGGTGCCAACGCGCTGCATGCAAAGTAGTCTCCTCCACTCGGAGACGATCTCACCCCTTCGTCTCTCTCTGTCCCTCTCTCCATCTCGCGCCCCATGTGCAAATGTGTTACGGCTGTTGGGGAACTTTGTGGCTCGGGATGAGAAAATGGCGAGGCGTCTGGTGGAATTCGCCACCCTCCCTTATCATCCCGATGATCCTGAATGCCAATTACCCCGCGCCACTCTGCAGGGAGAGGCCTGTCACTCAGTCAGTGGCCTCGCTCTCGCTTCTGGGAGCTTGCTGTTAAATGCTTTATTATATTTTAATTCTTATTATTTCTTTCTGTCTTCCTTTCTTTTCACTTTATTAACTTCACATTTATGTCATTCATTTTTTTCTTGTCAAAGTGACTTATTTTTTATTGCAAGTAGCTCAGAAGATGATGGATGGAGCCCTGAAAAGAAACAGGTGGCAGGAAATTCTAAAATATTAACACGTGCTCCTGTAACTTTGTTTATTACTCCGGATTGTAGCCTTGGGCTAATTTCCATCTGTTGTCCCACACTCGTACACACAAACACACTCTCATTCATCCTGATCGTACATGCTTTTTGTGGTATGGGAAACCGGAGCACCCAGAGGAAACCTAAGCAGACACAGGGAGAACATGCAATCTCCACACATCCTGGCCCGGGATCGAACCCAGGACCTTTTAGCTGTGAAGCACAAGCGCTAACCACTGTGTTACCGTGTCGGCGTAACAAATGTTACATTAAGATTATTGCCTTTGATTGAAGATGTAATGCCTCTATAAACCAAGAATAGTTTCCCTTGGTTTGGTAACTGCAATGAAGGAGTTGGACCTTCCATGAGGAACACAGTCCAGTCCAAATGACTATGCATTTATTTTATTATTCACTTTTGGAAAATCCTGGATGACTGAGATCACTAGCACACGCTGCAAGTGTCCAGTTTTTGACTCATATGGGTCATCCAAACTGACTGGATACTTACTAACAAATAAATAACCCTGAAAATGTCAGATCTTTGACAAAACACCACCATCACTTACATCAAGCGCAATTTCAAGTAAACATCAACAAAAAAAAGCCTATTATGGAATCTCTCAATTTAGGCAAAAGTGAAGAAGCCTCCCTCCTTCCCCCCGAAAAGCGACACCAGTGAGAGAACTGCATGGAATTGCTTTTACAGTTTTGCAAGTGAAGTCGTCACTGCCATAACACACTGCAGGAAAGCCCTAATACAGGCATTTTAAGGCCCTGAGTTATACATAAAACACTCTCCCACAGGCACCGTGTGACAGAGGCCAGAATGGATTCATCTGCAGCGGCTTGAGGAAGCTGCTCCAGTAGTCATATCTACTCTTTTTTTTACGACACAAGCAAATCAATAAAACAAGAGCAACAACCTTTTAAGCTGTACACTGTCAAAATAGTGAGAGTGAGACAAATACGAGTAGAAAGGGAAACCAAGCAGGAAGGAAAGTGCTGAAGTGGAACATTTTGATGTATTCAAGCTTGTGATTTATATCTGCTTTTTCTCAGGTTATGGCCAAATCCAGCAAAGTGCCCAGACGCACTGATGCTAATGTGAACTGTAGATATTACAAAGGCTAATTGTCACTTCTATCACATTTACAGCAACATTACATATGGATACCCAAAATGTTACTGTCTGTGTAGGTTCTCAATCGTACAGGAGTCTGTCTGCTGTGGCTGAAGTTTTCTAATAAAACTATAACAAACTTGTCTTTTGGTGAATTTAATACAAGCAGCAGCAATGAACAAGTTGTGTGGAGCATTGTGACGTCCCAGGCCAACTGAACATCACAAGACTGACCAACCAAAAGAACCAGCACCTTTATGGGCTCCTCAGGAAGAGAGGGTTACACTCCAACTATGGTCATCCCAAAAGGGACCCTTAACATCTGGCCCTTTGAAGTGGGTTTACAGTTCTTGCTATCCTGTCACAATCTCTTTCAAGATAAACACAAAGATGCAACTCAAGGATCTAAGAGAGAGATAGTGTGAGGTAACAATCATACAAGAGAGCAGAAGGCCACTGGTCGTAAATGCTCAAACCAACAGGATCTCAGTTTCAATCAGTCACCCAATATTTAGCTGTAAATCATTAACAAGAACACAATCAATAAGAAATACAAGAATATACAAACATGAGAGTAAAATAGATTTTTCCAGCCACACTACTCATTTGCGAAACATCTACAACTACACTTCAACTACAGAGTACAGATGAAGACTGAAGAATCTTTGCCTAAGATGTTACTGTGTTACTTTCAGATGGACCAAAAAGATAAAATAAATACCCAATACTGGGCTTCGCAAATAATTTCTGATTTACAAAATGGAACTGTTTGGAAACTAACAATGACACAGACGTCAGAGAATGACCAAATGAACAGTTACCAGAGAAATGGTTTCCGCCTGAGACCCTCCTTTATGGCACGAAAGAAAAAGTGAGAGGAAAGAGAAACCTCGAGGAGAACCACATTGAAGGAGAACACTCAGGTTGGGCCCAGCCAGTGAAAGGAGTCCATCTGGAAATAGGGCTGATGAGCGTGGAGCTAAATACACAAAACAAAACCACATCAGATATGTATTGTATGTATTTGCTAGTGAGGGAACAGAGGGACGGAATTGAGAGTTTAGCCGAGTCCAGGTCATTATTGATCCAGAAGTAAAATCTCAAATGGAGGGCAAAGACCTAAAGGTATGTGTGGGAATATCATAAAATAAGATATGCAGTATCAAACCTTATTATGTTCAGCTCAATACAGTAATTCCAGAACAATATTATAATGCTATTCACCTTATTCAGGAAGTTGCCATGGGGGCCACCATCTTGTTTTTATGGTGAAACTGCAGGTCTGACTTGAGCTGATATGGGCTTTGATTTTTGTTATTGGCTAAACATAAAACATTTACAACAAACTGTGAAAATATATCCATCAGCTTTGGTTCTTTAAAGTTATTCACAAACAATTAGACAATTAAAGTGACAACAAAAACTAATGTATAATATCGCAAAAAATATATATTTTATGTAATTTTTTTCATGCTGTTCTTCCACTGAAACTAAACCTGAGCCACACATTTATTTACGTTGAGCTTTTTTGCGAGGTTTTTGTTTATTTCCATTTTATTTTCTTCACTCTCTTACATTGACAACAATGGATTTTCAGCTCACAGGAAGTGCTAATAAAAAACAGGAAATGCTTTTACAACAAAAGTGGGCGGGGCAGAATAAGGTGAATACGATCCCTTTGTTTTAGCACCTCATTGGTAATTGAGTCAGCTTTGTCCATTGATAATCACATTTCAGAATGTGGTTTGAAAAATAAGACAAAACACTGTGATTGAAAATATATGAAGAAAGTTGAGTTGTGAGTGACATGGGCAGGTTAAACATTATTTACACACATGAACAACACACAGTAGTCAGACGGTGCACACTCAGGGGTTTCCCAGTGTCAGCAGGATATTCTCATAAGAAAAGACATTTGGATTATTCCATACGTGTAACACCACAGCCCTGAGGTGCACATGTTGATCAGGCTGAAGCTGCTGCAGTTTAACGCGGCACATTTTACTGGTATATTCTTTCTGTACATGTACATACAATGGAATAGCTTTAAGATTGAAAAGTGTAGTTATGTAAACTAAGAGAAAAAGTACATCAACAACATAAAATCTACATGTCATTGATGAAATTGAGAGAACAGATATAAATTATAATCTGTGGACTTTTCTGCCAAAATGCACATGATATACAGATCTAAACATGAAGCACTGAATATGTCAGGGGTTTTCAACAGGTGGTCCGTGGCCCCCTGGTGGTCCGTGGCCCCCTGGTGGTCCGTGGCCCCCTGGTGGTCCGTGGCCCCCTGGTGGTCCGTGGCCCCCTGGTGGTCCGTGGCAGTACTGCTGGTGGTCCGTGACTTGCTATCCAGTTTAACTACTAAAAATAAGCTATAATGAATATCAAGTTGATATGTCTTTTAATAGCTCTACTTATGTGAGACACAAAGCTGTAAAATAAAGTATATAGCCCTCTTTTATACAAACAAAATAGGCCTATATTGCACACACACAATCACAGTGGGCCGCAGACTTCTGCTTAGTCTGAATGGTGGTCCCTGAGGCAGAACCAGTTGAAAACCCCTGGAATATGTAGTTTTGTTTGTTTGTTTGTTTGTTTGTTTGGGACAGTGCATGTTAATGAGCATGCCAGATTAGCCGTGGGTTAATGTCCCACATACAAACACACAGACAGGGGCCCTGGCCTGGACCTTAGCTGTGAACTCCATGCAGCTCAATGGCATCTGTATGGAATGATAACAACTTGGGATTCGTTTGTTTACCAATACCATAATTACCATAAACATGTTCTTAGAAATGGCACCAAGACACATTGACTTGTACTTGTGTACAATTTTAAATGACTAATACAATTTACTGATACACACATTCAAGTTAACAAAAAAGTGGAGATATTGCAGTACTACTGCCACAACATTGATTCTTGTTTGTCACAGAACTTGGAGTGGCTCCTCCGCTCGAGAAAATAAGAAAAAGAAATACTAATCAAAAAGCAATCTCTGCCTTTTGACCCCTCCGAGCCACCATGCTGCTGTTCCCATACCTGCGCCTCTGCGGTGGTGGCCTGCATTATCTCTGCCTTCATCAGTTTTTCCGGCACTTTTTGATGATTCTAACAGCAGCCGCGCTATCGGTCATTTCGGGGAACAGATGCTGCCCAGATCCCTCTATGTATTCATCTGCTTGGTCTTTATTGTCAGCCAGCTTATCCGGCCGCTGATGGAATTGTTAAAAAGCAGATATGAGGCGATTCTAGGAGGGCCCGCCTTTGTCGAAGCATGCGTTTCCATCTGATGAGAGCATGGCGATAAAAATCTCAGCTACGCCTGCAGGTCGTGTCACTCTATGCATAACAATCCAGCGCTGCCAGGCCTCAAAGAAAAACACAGGGAGATGGACAGAAGGCTGAAAAGAGCTATGGGAGTAATACATATGTATAAGATGGCTTGACTCTACGTTTTAGCTTACCTGAATAATCAATATAGCATTCGAACAAAGAGATATCAAGGTCTTGTTTGTACCGCATTTTGTGGTGTGTTTGTGCTAACGTGAACCTTTCTGACTGGTAACAGTGATGGTTCATCAGATGAAAGTTCATTTATAAACCACATGCACTAATTAAAAGTGGCTTATTAAAAGTACTGTATGTGGGCTTTAAAAATGCCAACAAAGTCACACTAATTGACTTTAACCTTCCATTAGCGAGTAATATTCATATGGCCCATAGGATCTGTCAGATCTGTCAGTGATGTGACATTCATGACCAAATCGGCTCTTTTGAGTGGCTCTTTTGAGTGGTTCATTGAACGCATCGAATCAGATCAATTAAACAGTTTTTTTGTTGTGTGTGTCAACAACATGAGAAGAACCCACAAGTTGATTTTTTTTGGATGGACAAAAGAGGCCGCTGTAGCTGCTTTTTATTAATTGTTGTACAGTTTTGTTTTTGTTTTGACACACATCCAAAAGATCCATCTCCCATTAAAGAGCCAGAAATTCTTCTCTGTCTCTGGCATCTCTGAGATCTTTTGGAATGGAAAATGCCAGAAAACATGCTTTTAATTGTGAATGTGGATAGATCGACTTAAAGGAATAGGCCACTATTTTTCATCCTGAGATGTGTTCTTACATGAGCTTAGATGAGTTGATGCTGTACCTGTCTAGACTTTGAGAGTGCAGTAATATGACTGCGCGGAAGTCTAAGTGGTGTTATTCCGCCTTAAAATATAGTACCCATTTTTAGCCGCTTAGGAAATTGACACGTTTAATTTTGTGTAACTATACATGGATCGTGTAACTATTCACATACAGTAACTGTATTTCTTCTAACTTCAACCTCTGACTAACTTCAACCTCTGAGAACCCCATTGGAATAGTTAGCGGAGGCTAAAACAATTTTTGGAGTTACATTACAGAGGGCACACTCAAAAATCCAGACAGGTACAGCATCAACTCATCTAAGCTCATGCAAGAACACATGCAGGATGAAAAATAGTGGCCTATTTCTTTAATAACAGTTTTCAGTAAAACCATTCTTAATAATAATACTAATAATTAAAGCTACAAGCGGCATTGTACGGCCCTCGGCCGGTGGGCCGCCTCACTTTTGG
>OMNZ01102758.1:8584-31498 GCA_900303255.1 Lesueurigobius sanzi | reverse complement strand
ATTTTGATCAATTTTTAATCTATAAAATGTCCAATTTTGACTTTGGGATGTTCATTGTGTCTAGTGATTAAACAATCTTGTGAGTTTCTTTTATTCAGACACTAGGATTAGAAATGTTGTTTCTTTACCTTGACATGATTCAGCTGCTAACTGTGAGCCATCATCAGATGACAACATTTCTAATTCTAGCGTCTGAATAAAAGAAACTCACAAGGAAGTCCAATTTTAGTCATGCAAAAATATTAATTTGACCACAATAGTGACACATTTAGTCAACGAAATGAACACTGCTTTGGAGAATTCTTTACATTTTGTGAGAAAGACTTCCTTGATTTAAAATGCTAAAGTCAGACAGTTTAGCCTGTCTCTGACCTTCTCTCTCATCTGCCTGAGGTCTCCCATCACACTCAGCACCTCGGCCTGAAGCTTGTCGTTCTCCTGCTTCAGTAGCTTCTGCTCCTGCTCCATGAGACGAGCCAGTTCCTCCAGAAGCAGCTTCTTGCTGTGGCTCTGCAGACCGGTGGAGTGCAGGGCGCGCTCCAACACGTGGCTCTGGACAAAACATGGTCAATAAAAGAATGAATACAAACGTCTGAAGGCGAGACACTGCAGGTGAATAAGGGGGAAAAAAAACAAATTTCCCTCATTCTTTGGGGTTCAAAGCTCAATGAATAAGGAAAGGAATTCGATATTGACAAGCCCCTCTGAAAAATAATCCTTCAAAACCTAATTAAAAACAAGGCTGGGAAGTTTAATGTTTGTAGAGATGTTGCAAGAGTTTAATGAAAACCTAATCTTGAGAAAACTGGCACTAAAGTTTTTGACATATGCTCATTTCGTTCTCGACTATCCTTGCTGTTTTATGCGGAAATTACAATATTTGGATTACAGAGTCTTGTCGGGAGGATTCCGTGCATCACATGGACCAAACAAGTCAATATTTGTGGATGGATACGAGCGAGAAACAACCAACCAAACCATTTTGAAGTGATTTCAACCAAAATCAGACACGAGTTGAGAAAACATCATAAAATATACTCAAAGTTTTGCTTTTGACTCTTGAATTTTTGCTTTTGGTGAAAAGCTGATAGGGAGGTGGGCTTTAGAATAGTGCCTTCTCATTGGCTGAAGTATGTGCTCCAAAATTACAAGTTAGTTCTTATTAACGGTCCCACAAAGTACTTTTGGAGCACATACTAAAGTCCACAAAAACACAACAGGAAATGTAGCAGGGCTCTTGTGTGTGTTAATAGTATCTCACTCAAAAATACTTTTTCTGGGTTACCGAGTCCTTCAGCCAATGAGAAGGCACTATTCTAAGGCCCGCCTCCCTATCAGCTTTTCACCAAAAGCAAAAATTCAAGAGTCAAATGCAAAAAAGGGAAAAGGGGGGAAAAAACCGCAACATATGTTACTATTAACTTTAAAATGAAAACTTTTAAAACTTTTTATGAATTGTATTAAAATATATATTTTATTGAATAACAATTTTTATTCTTCATGTTTAGCATTTCATATTTTTTTTTTCTATTTTTATGCTGGAATGAAAATATGTTATGAAATCCAAAATAATAGAGTAGAATAGAATTGAGTTCCTTTAAAAGGAATTTGAATAGTTTTGTCTCCAATCTGATTCCATAATATACACCATAAAGAGCAAAGTTTGGTCTCATTTTTACTTCCACAATAAAACGCAGATGTTAATATGTAATAAAGAATCTCAAAATTGGTTCATAGAGTCAAGTGGATCTTACCTTGTCGTTGGCGTTTTGCAGTTTCTTTTTTAACAAAGTCCCTTCGCGCTGGAGCGAGTCCTTTTGTTGCTGCAAAACTCTGATGTCGGCTTTTAACCGACTGCTTTGGAGAGTCACAGCCTGGAGGTTCTCATCGGACGCTTTGGCCTGGAAGGAACACAATCTCAGTTTTACACATGACAAAAAGTCAAATTTAAGGTGACATTCATACAGTCAGGTCAGTGTGTTAGATAAAAAGTATAATTCAAGTTCATTAGGGCCAAGACTTTTCATTTCAGTATCAGAATATAATTGGTGTAGTGTGACAAGACTATTTGCTCTCACATCATTTAAACCTAAAACAGAACTATACAAGGATTATCTGAAAGAAAAAAATGCACTCCGAGGAGTCTAAACATCTTTTAAATAAATAAAATGTTACCTTTTCCTGAGCTTTGGCGAGTTTGTTACGCAGGACTTGAGTTTCTTTGACCGCAGTCTGTCTCTCTTCGAACAGATTTGCAAATTGTTGCTTCAAAGAATCAAAAGACTTCTTCTGAAAACAAAACGAAGGTTCATATTTAACAATGGCTTAGGATCAGATACATCTTGTACTTTACTGTCCTTTTATTGAGTTAAGCTTAATTCAATCAAGCAAAAATTGATCGCGAGTGACTAAAGACAGGAGTACACCAACAGTTATACTAGAATGAACCGACTGGGTTTGCTGCGACAAAGCTAAAGGTAGTATTACATGTTTTTCAATGGACACATAAGAGTATATGGCGTGGAGAGTCTCAGATTGTGGTCAATATCGTGAAACAGTCGACTTGGGACATTTCAAGCAGCGGTTTGCAAACTTTCCACGCCAAACACCACATCATTAAATATTCAAACTTCCAAGTATCATCAGGCCAAGATCAGGTCTGAATTGGTCATAAAGTAGACCTAAAATGGACTAAACTATGTCAAAATTGGGTGTAAACCATGTCTAAACCTGAAAAACACCTAACCTAAATGCATTACTAAAGCAGCATAAAAATTATAAAAATTTTGAATAAGCCTAAAATTGCAAATGAGCCTAAGTATCAGCAAAATTGTTTTTGCTATGCAACCACACCTGTATTTAGGCTTAGAATCTTAATACCAGCTCCATCTCACACTAAAATGTTGACTATTGTGGTCATAGTTGTGTAGAATTTCACCATATTCATGAGCTTCTTCAAGTTGGCAGTGAATTTAAATTATATTAGGCTCATCAATGAAAATATTTGGAGATTTTAGTCAGTTTTAATCTCATTAGCTGCAAATCTAATTTTAGTTTAGTTTTAGTCTAATTTTAGGTAGGAAACGTTGACTAAAATGAAATTATGAACAAATATTCCTGGGTCCACATGAAACATAAACTGTCACAAAGTTCAATGTCTTCTATGTCAGCACATATGAACTGAAGTCTAATTATTTTCTCATAAAGGTGTCTAAAAGTTGTGACAATATGCAAAAACATGTGCATGATGTTGGCCAGTAGAAAGGACTTTCAGCCTATCTACTAAACCTACCCAAACTAAGCCCACTTTACATTGTTTTATAGAAGTTTTGTTTTTTATGTCTTGTTGATCCTCACCTTCTCCCTGAGTACGGTCACTTCCTGAGAAAGCAGCGAGTTCCTCTGTTTGAGCGTTTCGGTTTCGCCCATAGCTTTCTTTAGATCCTCCTCCAGAGCCGACACACACAACGCCATCTGACAAACGAACACGGATCACTTAACCTCAAAAGCATAAAACAATTATTCCAGATCATTTGTGAATGTGTTCTCACCTGTGTTTTGTCCTGAGTGGTGGCCTGCTCCTTGTTCTCCACGAGCACTGCCACCTGCTGTCGGAGCGAGTCCACGTCACTGAGGTGCTGGCAGTTCTTCTCGTTCAGGATCCCGTTATTGTTTTCCAGGCGCTGGCTTTGGGACTGAAGCTCAGAAATCTGCACAGACGGATATACAATAGAGTTTCCTAGTAAGCACTCTTAAAAATATGTGTTATTTAAGTTAATAAATGAACATGGATAAATCTAGCATAATTATGACTTATAAACCTGACTTTTCTGCATCTCAGCAATGATATTTTATATTTTATAACTAATGAAACAGGACTGCACTTTTGAATGCTCGTATGGTACTTGGAGTGCCCTATACTGGAAGCAGGGGGGATTAAACATTGGGAAAACAAGCCACCATTTTAGCCAAAGGCATGCTAACAAATCCATGGTGCTATGATGAATGCGTTTGAGTACAAAACTGCTCAGAACAGATCTGACAATGGATTATAGGCTTTGAAAATGTGGAGGACACGTCAAGGTTTCATTTATCAGGCAACAAATCTAGGAAAATAAAGAACAAAATAAAGAGCAATTCAGAAGCTCAGCACTAGAAGAAACAAAATGAAGCAAATTAATAGTCCCAGTTATAACATGGATTAAAAAAAAAGATGATTTTGTATAAAATCCAACCTTTAAATGTCTGTTTTTCATACAAATGGAACCTAAATAATGTTTTATATAATATAGCCAATTCATATTGAGCACCTATTTTATTATTTTAGTAACACGTGACGGTAGTGCGGTACTTTCTTAAACTTTGGTACTATCATTTGGCTGTTTTTTTTTTCATAATTCTTTTGCATTTTACAAATGATAGTGCATATATGTTATTGTTGGTATTAATCTTCAAAGATTAAGCTATACCTGTTTCTTGAAGTCATATGCAGCCTTCTGTGATGCATCCTTTTCTCTTTTGAGCGTCTCCAAAGTTTTCCTATAATGGGTACAAAAAGAAATGTTTAGGGTTTAAGCTTAAAACAAAACTGTACCGTAACCCCTGGCCAGAAATAGTCATTGGCATCACATCAAAATTTAACACAGAGCTGTATAAGGCAATTCTCACATCATCTCCTTTAAGTCTTCATCCTTCAAAGCATCGATCTTCTGCTTCAAAATTAGGTTTTCTTCTGAGAGACGACTTGTTTCACATCTAGAAATATAAAAAACAAGATTAGATTTACATAATACTAACTTAAGCAGTCAAAAAATCAACACTATTATGAACAAAAAGAGGCACTAAAAAGGCGAATGCAGGTTACGAAATTCAAAGCATCTACAACAACTTATAAGGTTTTGCATGAGGTGTGGGGAAGCTGTACAGGTCACAAAGCAATAGACATTTTACACATTTCACCTTGTACAACTAAAATGAGTACACACAACAGCGAACTAGTACTTTCCAATGGTAATAACACCAACAAAAGCAACTAAAAACATAAAACTTCTCATTAGGATGCGCTATTGGAGCAGCGGAGAAGTGGGATCTTTGGGGTCTACGTCTGGGATCTTGGAATGGACACTTCCTACTTTGGCAGGTTACCTATGGACATTTGTGGTCTCCGTCATGATCCGGGACTGGTCTTGGAGGTCCGTAATGGCCCTTCGTAATTTGCCGTTTCGCTTCTCGAATTCAAAGCAACAATCTTCCAAAAGATTATCCCCTTGGACCTCCTTGGAATGGAGTACGTCTTGTTGCATTGGGCTGACAGACACTGCGCTTTCTGTGCAAATTGTAAACGATTTCCCATTTGGTCCAAGAAGCTGCGCCAATCTCCCGTTCTCCTCCCTCATCCGGTTAATCTCCTCGGCTAATGACTCTTTCTCGTCTTGGAAACTGTCACACATGTTCACGCCGCTTTCTAGAGACCACACGCATTTCTCCAGCTCCGCGTTTTGCTCCTTCAACTTGTCATTTTCACAAAGGCAGTCCTCGTAGCGAATCTGCAAGTCGGCCATTTTGAAGGCATTCCTCTCCAGTTCCTTTATGTGCTCCATGAACAGCAGCAACTTGACTTTGAGGCTGTAGTTTTCTTCCAAGACCTGATGTCCCGTTTTGAGTTTTTCATTGTTGTGATTGAGTAGTATCTCTAGTATTTCCACCTTTTGCTGCAGGAGGGAGACCTTTTCATGTAGGAGGAAGTTTTCTTCAGAAGCGGTCTGGTACAAAGCCCCAAGCTGGGTCACATCT
Source organism: Lesueurigobius sanzi (assembly GCA_900303255.1). Taxonomy (NCBI): domain Eukaryota; kingdom Metazoa; phylum Chordata; class Actinopteri; order Gobiiformes; family Gobiidae; genus Lesueurigobius; species Lesueurigobius sanzi. Next base: position 25,705 of record OMNZ01102758.1, on the reverse strand, counting down.
TGGCTTTCCCCGCTAGCATTTGTGCAGTCAATGTGGTCAAAAGCTATTCCTGGCATTAAAAAAACATCGCTAGACTTATCACTTCTTGCATCCTCCAACCACTGACCTAGGTCGTCTGCATCTTCCAGCTCAGTGTCATCAACCACAGCCTCATGATCGCTCAAAACTTCACGCAAACCTTTCCCAACCTCTGAATCCGGTAGGTTTTGAGGTCTAAATTCACAAAACGCTTCATTCATGCGCGTGTTCCCGTCCTTAGCCACAATTGCACCTTCTGATCCGTCTAGCCGTGGGAACTCTTCATCATTTTCGCAGTCAACATGCAAAGGAATGGCCCCCGGCTTGTTTTCAAATGTTGGATCACCACAATGAGGTTTCTGGTCAGGACATAGAGTCGAAGTTGGGTCACAGACTTGCACACAGCTACATTGAACCCCTGTCTCTCCAAAACCAGAAATATTTTCATCTATTTCACAATTTGCACACTTCTGTCCGGTTTCGTTTGGTCCATGTTCACAGGGTTGGTTTGCAAGATCATCTCCAGACGCCATATCATCACACAATTCTGATAAAACACACTCTTTGTCTCCATCTTCGATCGGAGTGCAATCTTCTTCCAAACTTGAACACGACTTTCCTGAATCACTAACTTGTGTTGTTGACTTCGAAGCGGTTTCGTCACAGTCGTTGAAATTTCCCATCTCTTCCAAAACGATCTCAATTTCTTCCCCTTCCACAGCGCTTATTTCAACTTTTTGTACAAAATTCAAAACCTGGCCGGCCTCCATCTCGAGCTCTTTGATCTTGCCCCTAAGCAGATCACATCTGACCATCAACTCCCCATTATCGCTCTGCTTTAATTTCTCATTCAAGTTGCTTATAGTCGCTTGCATCTCCTTTCGCTCCACCTCAAAATCAACTTGCATTTTATTTACAAAATATTCTAGCTGCTCAATTTTATATTTGAAGTCATCCCGCTCTGTTAGCAACGCAATCCTTTCTGCAATTTGCTTTTCTGATAGACTAACAATCTCTTTATGCGTTTCCTCAAGATCTGATCGATTCCGCAGCATCTCGTCTTTTTCCTCTAGTAAGTTTCTGACAGTTTCTCTCAAGGTTTCCTCCGTTTCGCTTGCTCTTCTTTGCGCTTCACACACCAGCTCCTCCCTGGTCTCTAGAGTTTCCTGTAGTCTGCCACGCAACTCGCCGAGCTGTTTGCTTAAATCGATGTCCCTCGACTGCCGACGGCTCACAAGTTCGCTCAGTTTGCTTTGCAACCGTCTGTTCTTCAAATCCAAAGCTTCCATTTCTTCCTTGTGAGCGTTTTCGAGTTCTTGCATCTCTAAGGCCCACTCCTCGGTCATCCGCGCCCTTTCCCTTTCCAAAACGGCCGTCGCCGTTCTCCTCTGCTCCTCGGCGTATTGCAAATGTTCTTCCCATTGACTCTTCTCCCTCGCATGCTTTTCACACGTCGTTTTCAGCTCGTTTTGATAATGTTGCTCGATTGCTGAAACGTCTTCGGCCACAGTTTCCTGGTCCGCTGTGAACCGCTCCCCCACCTCTTTGAGTCTTTGTACGAAGCAGGTCTCGATTTGCCTCCTGCACATGGTTAGTCAACACGTGTTAGTGAAGAAGAAATGCTATACTTAAGGTAGCAATAAAAATAAACTTCTCTAGTTAGAAAACAAGCTAAAATTATGAGAAAGTTTAGTTTGATAGGCTCTGCAAGTGACAGCTTCTGCATGGACTAACCACCTATAAAATAAAAACTTGCATAAAATCTGATCTAAAACATTAGATCAGATGCCCTTCCAGACACAATTTCATTCCGATTTATCTGAGATTGGACCTGGCATGAATTGTAGATCAGAGAAACTCAACCATTTTACGCAGGGTTTATGCCGGTAGCAGCAAGTCAGAAATAGAGTATAATTTATTTCCAAACAGCAGTATAGACACTATTTTTTGGATTTTTGCCAAACTTCTGCAGTAAAACTAGTTGAACAATGTCTTTATTTTCCAAGAATGTTTGATTTATTTTTGACACAATTCATTTAATAACTTTTAATACTTTTTAATGCCACGCGGAAACCCTGTTACATGTCAAATTGATATGTTTTTGTATGGACTTAAATAAATGAAAAACCTGCCCAAAAACAAAAATTCTAAAATAAAAACTGGTTTCAATATTAGATTTATCTGGGAATGGCCTGGTGCGAAGTGTAGAATAGACATAGGTCACCAGTTTATACTTTTTTAGTAAATTAAAATTGGGCAGGACAAGAAAAAAGTCCACTTGTGATTCATAAAATAAACAAAACTGATGTAATGCAAAGGAACATTGCTGTATCTTTGGCCACAGTTAATTGAAACCCATGGGACATTAGTCAGCAGAGATTATTGAATTGGGCTCATAAAATCATTGTCCAACATTGCAAGAGTCTTTCATTGTGGAGTTTGGTTCATTAATTTAAAAATGTCAGAAAAAGCTCATGTTATGGAGAAAAAGTTTTTTAAAAGTAGTGCTCTGTGTTGGGGTATGGAGGTGGAACTAATGGCAAGTCTAACTCCCACAGGAGGCATATAAATCTAGTTAAATTTGCTAATAAAAGAAATGTTAAACTATTACAGATGACAACAGCTTTAAAAACTATGCTGTGGTGGAAAACAAAGCAAATTTTACACAAAGATCTCCAACATTATGCTACTTTTGAGCTTCCAGTCAAATATTAATGTTATTTTAGGCAATAAAACTGGATGGGTGAATGGAAAGGTGGCAAAATGTGTTTAAAAAGCTCAAAAAGATCTCCTGAAACAAAATTCCAGTCATTATCTCACTGTTTTAAGTAATAATAAACTGATAAAATAGTAATTACTGATGCAAAGTAAAAGCCAACACAGATCATAATGAGCACAGCAGTGGCTCCTCTTCCTCACCTCTCCAGTGCGATGTCCTCCTTCAGGTTGTCCAAGGCGCTGCTCAACTCCTCTCTCTCCTCTCGGTGCCTCTGCGTCAACTCCTTCACCGCCTCCCGATGTTTCTCCTCGATCCGCTCCCTCTCGTCTTCCATCGACCGCTCGAACTGCTTCTCGTCCTCCTCTCTCTCGGCCGCCATCTTGTCCGCCTCCTCGCTGACCCTCTCCTGCACCATGCCTTCGAAGTCTTCCTCCAGCTGCGCCCGCTCTCGCTCCCACTCGTCTCGGAGCTTCTTTTCTCGCTTTTCGAACTCCGTCGTCTGCTGTTGTAGTCTCTCGATCAAGTTTGCTTCGTGCTTTTGTTTAATTTGCGCCTTGTCCATCTCCAACTGCTCTCTCAGCTTACCCTCCTTCTCCTCGTGCTCCCTGAGGATTTTAAGCATCTCTTCTTCGAGCAAAACCTGCAAGTTTTCTGAATTTTGTTCATCTAAATGTGCTCTCTCTTTCTGCCACTGTGCCGTCAGCCTCTGAACGATCTCCTCTCTCTCATTCTCGAATCTCAACTGTTCCTGGTCTAATCTATCCTTCATTTCATTCTCAAAATTTAGCTTCAGTAAGTCTTTTTCTGTTTCATATTTGCTACAGAGCCTGCCTCTCTCTTCTGCCATTTTCCCATTATACAATTCAGCTTGTGTTTCTGCTAATTTTGAAATCTCTAAGGCGTGGTGTTGCTTTAGCTCCTCAAACTCCTTACTAAAGCTTATTTGCTGCTCCTCCAGGCTTCTAAGTTGTTCGTCCAAATCCACATTCTTAAGATGAGCTTCTAGTAATTGTTGTCTTAGTGTTTGGATTTCCTCTTCCTGTAATGTCTCTAGTTCTTTGTCCTGGTTTTGCTCGTGGTCGGTCTGAACCTGTTCGAGCCGTCTCTGAAGCTCCTCTGCGTGGGTTTGGACTCGGGACATCTCCCCTCTCAAAGTCTGGAGCTCCTCTCGGTGCTTCTGCGCTAAGGCTTTTTTCTGCTCTTCGTGCGAAGTCCTCTGCTTCTCAACGATCTCCTCAAACTCACAGATCTGTAAACAAAGAGTAAACATTATGGAAAAACTACTACTATTCATGGGTTTGTTTGTTGCCAGATTAGACTAAAGTAACAGCCTCTCTAAACGACAGCAACAGTACACCCAGAACGCTGTTGCTTCAGTCCTGACGAGCACCAGGAAATACAACCATATTAGTCCAGTGCTCAGGTCTCTGCACTGGCTTCAGTCGCTCAGGAAATACTTTAAAACAGCTCAGCTCATCATGGTCTTTCATCAGCGTACACCTCTGACATGTTAGTGTCATATGAACCATCTCGGGCTCTGAAGATTACAGGGAGTGGTCTCCTGCTCATCCCAGAGTCAGGACTGAACATGGTGAAGATGCAAGACAGTCTGAAAACAGTTCAGCGACATATGGCACTGAAAGTATTTTTTTTGGCATGCTCTTCGCTTTTAGAGTAATTAATTTATGAATATATTTAAGATTCATCTTCTTTGTGCTGCTTTTCAATTGTGTTTGGACTGTGAAATAACAAAACCATGTGATAAAAAAGAAAAGAACATGATTGAAACAAATAAAGAATGAAATGAAAATTTTTATGGTTTGATTTCATCTTCCTTCTTGTATTTTTATGTAACTGAAGCACTTTGAACTACATTGTGTACGAATTGTGCTCTACAAATAAACTTTTGTAGAGTAGATATCTTCAGAGAAAAGAACTTCGCACATCAAATACTTATATAGGGTATGTATAGGGCAGGTGCGTAGGACAGGCTGGAGGAACCCGATGTTCATAGATTAAGAAATCCCACACACTGCCTGACTTGCAAAGTATATTTATTTAGGACATAGTTTCGGCACTACAGTCTTCCACAGGCAAGAGTAGAGAGTAGATATCTTCAAAAGACACCTAAAAACCTATAAAAGCATTTGAGTCCGACTGACTGAGTGCAGCCATAAATTGTACAATGTTTTGAATGGTTGTTGAATTTTGAATTATGTTCTTTTATATGTTTTTACTACTGTGAAGCACTATGACTTGTCTGTGGCGCTATACAAATAAACTGACATACAGCGTGTCTACAGCCTGTACCTTATTTTCCAGTTGGTTGCGGAGCTCGTCCATCTCCTGCAGGTGTCGGTCTTTGAGTTGCTCCAGCATCATCTCGGCCTCGAGGCTCAGGCTGAAGGGCTGCACCTCCTCAGAGCCGATCCCTGCCCACGGCAAACACAGATATTAGAGGTCGCAGACAGAACAATAGTCTGTAAACTGATGTGAATCCACACGCACCGGGGTCGGACTCGTTGCCGGGGCTCTGGCTCTCCAGCTCCAGCTCCTCACTCAGGGACTTTGAGCCGGGCGGATGAACTCGGCCGATGCTGCGGAACTCATTTATCTCTGACTGAAGCTCATCGATACGGTCCTGCAGATCCTACAAAATAAAAGGGCATTGTGTTGAATATGCAGCGTATACAAGTGAACACACAGGGCATTTACCAAGCGTTTGTTCATGTACAAAGCGAGGAGCAGGTGCTAAAGAGTCATTTGTGTATTTTTAAATACATTTTACATAGATTTGGGGCCCTAATAATGTCATACATACAATTTTAAATGGTAAAATTAGGGGCAAACCTATAGGCTAATTACCAGCATGCACCTGTCTTGATAAATGACCCCCACAGTCACAATACAAGTGACCATTTGGCTCCACATACAGTATATAGGTTTTATTCTTACACTTGAGATGTGTGAGCCTCTGTATTTGTATTTATTAAACCACTTTTTCTTTTATAGTTTTATTTATACTATATCAGTGTTTTAATGTGTTTTATTTCCATTTATTGTTTTATGTACTTTATTAGTTTTAGCATATTGATTTTATGTGCAGCACTTTGGAAAGATTTTTCTTGTTTAAATGTGCTATATGAATAAAGTGCAGGGCTGGGTAGCGTTAAACAAAACCAGAATGGTATCAAAAATATTTTTTATAATGAACTTTATATGAATTTGGTCATATGTAATCAAATTTACTCTACTATCACTGTTTCCTTGTATTGTATTATGTAAAACTGAGCGAAACCCATTGGAAAACCAAGACATTTTCTTTTAAATAACATAAATTCTCATCATCAGGGGGCCTCAAGAGATTTTTGGATGTATGAGGGGGGCCGCGACACTCGAGTTTGGGAATGGCTGCTTTAGAGCAAGTTATTTTGCCTGGCGGGTCCTGAGACAGCACTAAAGAAAGTCATGCTGTTTTAGCTCAAATAAATGATAAGATATGATAATAAAAATGAAAATAAATGGTGTTTTAGGGAATAAATCAACCTTATTGTTCTGTTTTATGGTTCTTGTTGACCAGTAATTTAGTAGGTATCGAAGAATGTATCGTTCAAGTCCTGGTATTGGGAAAAAATGAATAAAGTGGGTTGGATAGTGTGCTAAAGGAGACATATCATGCTAACTCAACTTTTTTGAGCTTTTTACCATGTTCTAACGTCGTTCCCTCGTCAAAAACAGACCTGGAGCAGTATTTGACCACTTAAAAAGATGTAGTAGAGTGTTGCTTACCCTGCACTGCGCCTCATAGCTCACATGAAGCTGTTTAATGCGCTCCTCTTGAAGAAAGAACTCTGCACTGCCCGGGTCCAAGTCTCCGAACTGAAAAAAGACCATACATAAATCATTAAATATTAAAACACACATTTAACTAGACATATAACAATAAAAACAATCAAAAGTCTGTCCTGGCACCTTCTCCTTCATGATGTTGTCCATGTTCTTCTGCAGTTTCGTGACTTGGTTTTCAGCTTCTATAAGTTTGTCAGCGGTGTCCAGCAGCTCCATCTCCAGACGACGGTTTTCCTAAATGAGAAAAAAAGTTTCAAGAATCTTTAGCTGATAAATGTATTAATTTAGATCTCTGTGTCGTCAAAAAAGAGAATGGTCTTAAATGAACTGTAAAGGTGCAGAAAAAAAGAACATTTTATCTCTTTTTTGAGAGATTACACATCAAGTATATTTAATTGTTAATTTCATCAGCAGTTTTTGTAGGTTTTTGCTCATTTTTTGGCTTTGAAGATATACTCCATATTGTAAATTGCATACAAATACCAAACAATTTCGATATATTGTCCACCTCTACAAGAAAGCGTCATGAAAAAAGCCAAACCAATCCCTAGCCTTCAACATATCGTCAGTCATGTGTGGGGTTGTGTAGTTGCCTCACCTTGACAGAGATGGAGAGATGGTCGCGGAGGAAGGACTCGTCTTCTCTGACCTTGTGGATCTCGGCCTCCAGCTCCTCCCTCTGAGCGCCCGCCGTCTGCTGCATCAGGTCCATCTCCTTCATCAGCTCCGAGCGAACCACGGACAGCTTCTCCTTGTGCTCCTGCTCAAGCTTCCTGCACAATGGCACACACACACACATCCTTGTTCTTACCAATGACTAAAGAACAATTTATTCGTCGGCAGAAGAAAGAAAGATAGTTCCTCCTAGGTTTTACACAGGAGGCCTCCCGGGTGCAACTCTTGGGACAGAGAGACTTGTGAAAGGCCCTGTACATGATTTGTTTTTCCCAATAGTGGAATAACATTTCTTTTGTGTGACATTTGTAATAATAATGATAAAAAATCCTTTTTATCCAAAGGTATATGTCGATTGACGGGATCTCCCATACAGTTCTAGTGACACCTGCCTTCGAACTGAGCTATTTTGGTAATGTTTACTGACAGAAAATGATCTAGATTTTTCTATGGATCAAATCTAAATTCACTGACCTAAAACAGATCTTACCTGAGGTTGACTTTATTCATTTGCTCGATGGCTGAGTGGTGCTCGTCCACCTCAGTCGCCAGTTGAGTTTTCAATCTCTCGGCTTTTTCCAGATCTGACTGAACTTTCTCCTTTTCCCTGAGTTCCCGGTCCGCACACGCTCTGAAAAACAACAGGAAAGCCCATGCAGCACAGTCAGTCGAGCTCCTAAATCCTCCGTTACACGCGTTGTATCATCGTTGCATCATGTACAGCGGTGTGTAATGTGTTTATCCGAGCGGGACTCACAGGAGGTGTCTGATCTCCGCTTTGAAACTGGCCAGAGCCGCCTGGAGGACCCCACTCCTCGACACCAGCAGCTCATTCTCCAGAGCCACGGTCAAATCGCTGAGGGACAGCTTCCCCTCCAGGCTGAAATTCAAGGCCTGGGAGGAAAACAGAGCGTATCACATGACATATCCTATTCAAAATCATTTCACTTGCTTTAAAAAGGAATTGGTATTTCTCAATAAGTCATGGCCCGGACAAATAACTGTTAGAGGGATGTTGGAACAGTGCTTTATTTTATTTTTTGTGCTAAATTGACTCACAAACCTATCCAAAGTGCCAAATGTAATAATGAGAAAGTCAGTCAATCAAGTCAAATCTGTACATAAACATGATATTATTTTAACATGGCACAAAACAACATTAACGTAACCTTTTTCAGGAAGTGTTTTAATATAAAAGAAGAACATACCTGCAAGATTTCACCGCTGTTCTCGATCCCCTCGTCCGTCCACGTGTCCAGGACGTGTTCCACCGAAGTGAAGCCTGTTCCGTCGTCTAAAGTGGAGAAGAGCCTCAGGCCGATGGTGCTGCTCAGAGCTGAGGGAGCAGCTATTCTCCGACCGCCTTCATCGAACGGCTGCAAACAAGAGAAATGGAGGTTTTCTTTAGATTAATATTGATATTTGATGAAAATCCTGATTCATTTGTATGGGAGAAATATCTTTTTTGATCCCCTGTCTCTTTTCCTGTCTCGGAAACAATGGAAAATAGAGTAAACACACAAAACAAAAAGGTGAAGTTACTTGTGTGGAGTGCATTCTCTTGAGCTGCCTGTAGGGGGTAGAGGCAGACGGAGTGGCCGGTTGGCTCTGGTTTAAAATTCTGGAAACAAACTCCTGAACACTCATCGCTTCGTCACCGTTTAGAGTCTGCAGCACTTCCCCCGTCACCTGGAAAAGGTAACAAGACAGAGCTGTGGATTTCAAATGATATTTTTAATAAACTAAAAAAAACACACGTCTATTTTAAAACTGTGACTGCGATAACTCGTTGGTCAATGTGTGAGTAACTTGATCACATAAAGAGGAAGCAAAATAAGAAATGCAGAAGTTGACTTTTGTGCCTCGAATGTCAACGCAAAAATAAACCATACTGTATTTCAGGTCCTCTCTTGGTTTGAATTTACTGTATGACTGAACCATCTGTGAAATCTGTGTCTGTAGTATTTACTAAAGAGTGTTGATGAATGAATCTAAAATGTGGGATTGTTTGTAATCAACTTAAAGCCTACATCGTTGTTATTTTGTGTTTAACTCAGATACATTTAATTCAAGTTATTAATGAATCAATGAAGAAATCAAGCGTTTTTTTTAAGAGTAGGATCTTTCCATGTCAAATCAACAAATTTGGGAGAAAATTCTGCTCGACCATCTCCGACTTTGCTCCAAACTTGGCTCGATTGTACTTAATATACCCAATAGTGAGTGAGTGAAGTTTGAAGTTGGTGGCTTTAGTGGTTTCTGAAATCATTTTAAATTAATAATTTTGATTTATAAGCCATTAAACTTTAAAAATGTGATTGATGGAGCCAGCCTCTTTACCAAGAACAGGCTAAAAATTAAAATAGTATAGGACAATGCTGTTCATTAAGACAAGAAGTTAATTACAAGAAGTAATGACTTAAAAAGGGGCCAATTTGCTTTGTTTATTCAAGATTCAATTGTAAATAAACTTTTTAGGTTCTGCTGAGGCTGCTGCGAGCAAGGGTCACGCCGCCATGTTGATTGACCAATAAAAGGAAGCCATTTGGTGTCAATGTTTTCAAAAGATATTCCCTTTATGATCTGTTCTTTCATGGATTCACCATTAGAAAAGGAGCAGCAGATTTGCTCTCTAGTCTCTACACATTTAATTATCTAACGTGTCACTGACTTCATGTGTTTTGGGGTGGATCCAACACTGAATGCTGTTGTTTAGCCTTAAATCGGTGAGAAAAATGCGCACTATGGCTCGTAATAAATAAAAAAGCTGTTTACCGTGGGTCCTAAAAGTCTTACAATCAACCTACCACCGCGATAATCATAAAAAAAACGATTCATCTTGACATGCCTATTCATTGTATATTGTGAGCTCACCTCCAGTCCCAGGCGTTCACACAGGGCGAGGAGGTCGTTGCGGCCGGTGTATCCGTCCCAGGACAGACCCAGGACTTCGCAGGCCTCGTGCACCCGCAGCTCCAGACGCTCCGACAGAGGAACCGCCGAGCCGCGGGGAGTGCCGGGCTCGTCGGGGTTCCACAAGTGCAGCTGACCTACACAAACACAAACGCGCCACGGTGAAAAACTGTCCTCTGTGCGAAAGATGTGGAGAAACTGAACGATGGAAGTACCTTCGGCTTCATACTCCTCCCCTTCGCACGTGTCCTGAGCGTTCCAGCGCTGGGAACACAAAGGAACAAAGACTTGGTTAATTTATTACACAAAGCCACAGACTTTAAGGACCTTAATTTCTTACAAATGATAAAAAGAACTTTGTTTTGTCCTCCTTTAGAACATTGAATATGCAGTAGTATGTGAAAGAAGATTGTCCATGTAGTCAACTTCATAATGGTTTTTGTAGCCATTATTGTGACAATGACCCTTGTGTAGAGCTTTGAGAAACTTGTCACACAGACTTATAAAGGACAATAGAAGTATAAGCTATTATTATTGTATTATAAGTTGTGAGTCATGCTTAGAAACACATGTTACAAATACGAATGTTGGTAATGAGTTTGGGCCACAACAACTACCAGTTCTCCTGCTTTCAATGCTGTAAACAAAAAGAAAAATCAGGTACAGGGCCTTTGAGTTCTTGTCCATACTGTTTATTCTTTAATTTCATTAACTTAATCTAATTAGATGAGAGGATTGCGTTTGATGCAACTGCTTAGGACAGCGGCAAGATACGCCCTGGATATAAACAATAGGCAGTTATCAAAGATCCAACAGATTCATTTGGAGAGGAGGGATAACAAATATTTGTGTAGAAGGATGGCATGGATGAAGAAGACCAAGAGATTAGTGCATGTGGTTAGTTAGGAGTAAACAGGAGAGGGCGATTCATATCTTAACATCTGTGTGAAGTTGGTCTCGATTTCTCTCGTGACACTTGTTGTATGAATTTGAAGAAGAGAAAGGGGTCGGCGTGGGGTGCAACAACAATGCAGTCTTTCTGGAGACACGGGCCCCAGGGAGGGTCAGCGCACGTGATGAATGGACATTGTGACCGGGTTATATGTGTGACCACAGACACACGTTCTATTTTAGCCTCAAAACAAAGAACATGCACACTTCTCTCAGGGAAAATAAGATCATAATTTAAGTCACAGATGCAAATTGAATGAATGAATGAATTTAAAATTGTACATCCCTTATGCCAATGCCCAAAATAAATGATAAACAAGTACATGTCCAAATGGGAAGAAGTCACAAAAAAACGAAATAATCCCACCCCTATTGCCAACATATTTAGCAAAAACAATTTCTTTATATCGTTTTACCAGGGTATAGTTTGACATTGTTTGAGTTCTTGATCCAAACTATTCCATTATTTTACCCCAATAACGGTTACACAAAAGCTTTTTAATGTTGTGCGTACTTTTCAAATTTGCAAACCATACAAGCCTCTTAAATTATAAAGTGTTTCCCTTTCAATAAACTGATTCTGAATGTTCGCAGGTAACTGCTTGTTTCTGGCCTTGAACAGAGTCTGCAGTGTTTGAGAAGTCATGAAAAGAGCAACAACAGAAAAGGCACAATCACAAATAAATAGAAGAATTTAAAAATCAATAGAGAAGTGCAAGGGACCCAGTGAGGGATTGGAGGATGCGAGTTATCACCGCTCCAGTTTTCATGATCCATCAGCTATCAGAATATAGAAAGCAAACAAAACTTGTATTTCAAAATCCTTCAAAACATTACTTAAATAATTTCTGATCTCATCTTTTGTGGCCTAAAAACCAAGAATATGAAAATAAAAGATGTTTGGTTTGACCCACAGTGATTGGGGACTTCTTGATAAGACTATTTAAACATAAAGAGAGAACATAATGAGAATCATCTGGGAGTTAGACGCACAGAGCATGGTTTGGATACAAACTGAAAGAATCCTGTCCTGGTATAAACATGGTTTAGTCCCAGTTTTATCCTGATTACATCAAAATTTTAGTATGTGATGTGAAATTCTTGATAACCAGTAGGTCTAAAGGTCTATACATTGTATAGACTACAACACAGATGAGACCAGAGTAGAAATTACACTTATTGTCTATTGTTAACCTTTAAATCACTTTTTTGATTAGTATAGTATATCATTTAGTATGTGTATGATCATTTAAGAAGCAAAAAGTACACTTTGTCATCCCTATTTATCGTACATTTCAGTTTTGAATAATTTTTAGGGGGCAAACTTGAACTATGGGGGTCTGCCGAAGATTCCTTTAGTAATGGGAAAAACTGTAATAGCAAAATAGTAGTAAATTTTGCCTTCAGACCTAAAATATCTATAAGGAAAAGCATAAACATGTGGACACTGCTACCAAAATAATATTTGCTGACTAGTCTTGACGTCACACTATTGTCCAGAGCCTGAACACTGAGGGAATGAGCAGCAGCTGGCATCTACGCAGCAGCGATGCAGAGTCTATAGGAATCCAGCGGCCCGTGGGGGGTGCAGCTCATTGTCCCCCTGTCACCGCTCTGCCCCGCTGACCCTGCCCCATCTGCCGCTCCACAGTCCAGACTTTGTGCCTTTGTTCAAACTTAGATTAGCCCGAAACCAAGACACGCTTCGGGCCCGGCGTCCGGCGCGGGGATCGTACCGACGGCTGGCGATGGGAGGAGCCGCGCCTCGAGACAATACGGACAATACGATCAAATCTATCAGAGCGGAGACATGTGCCGAGTGTGGAAGTGTTTAAAAGAGCAGGTGGAAGAGCCATGTCAGGGAATGGCGAGGGAAGAATGAGCTTTGTCGATGAAGTAAGCAAGAGCGAGCGCTGACAGATTTATCGCCACGTGAATGATGTTCTCTTTTCGTGTACTTCACCTGTGTTTTTCTCATACTTCACACCTCCCTCACTCATGTCCTGACAATTCTTAAAGGTAACGTATGCAAGACCTTTGTAAATATTTGATCAACGTAACAGGTCCCTACTAGACAAGATGTGTCCTGAAAGCAACAGTCTGGAACATGATGACAGCACTGTGGATATACTATATTCTGAAGCTCCAAAACAAAAACTAGAGGAAAGAAGCTGCTAAAAACGCACTATGAAGGTAAGCTATGTGCTAATGTTGTGCTAACAGCGGCTAGTCTAATGTTATGAATGAAATAATATTCTGGTGGGACGTGGCTGCGTGCGAGGGCTGTCTTCTCTCTTCTCTCTCACAAATCAGAGAGCAGCAGTCCGTTCACGTCATGCCAGTACGAGGCCAGCACGCTTTGACCCAACACTGAAGACGGCCCCAAAACTTGTGCCTGGCTCACCCGGGTTGATCCGCGTCTGGCATGTGGAAACAAAGGACAAAGCGGGTCGACCAGGGACTGGGCTGGGACGGTGTACAGTCGAAAATCACTGAAATGTCGAGAGGCACTGAATTTACTACTGCAAATGCGTCCAGCGCTAGTTTCTCATAGAAAATCCCAGAAAATCACTATGAACAGCGTTTAAACTAAAACTGTTTATGACCAAAGTCAATTAAGATTAGGATTAGGTTTAGGTTCAGGGTATGTATCATGTATATTACGTAATACAAAGTTAAAACGCTGTTAATAGTGATTTTCTACGAGAAACTAGGGCTGGACGCATGCGCAGTGGTAAAGTTCGTGCCTATCGACAAAGTAGTGCGTCTCGACTGTACACCAGAACTGCCGGTGGAAAACCCCCATAATTGGTTTAGCCCCAAAGTCCATCTCACACAAAGTCGTATGAACTATTGCAGGCTCAAGGACCTCTGGGGGTCTCCTGCCAGACTGAGTGAGGACTAAACATGGCGAGGCTGCTTTTCAGTTTTATGCCGCTAAAATCTGGAACAGACCTGAAGACGTGAAACAGGCCTAAACTCTGACAATGTTTAAATCCAGGCTAAAAACAATTCTTTTTAGCTGTGCATATGACACTGAAAGTAATTTATCAACGGTGTAATTAATTCATTATTATACTTTTCTAATAACCATAGTAATGTAGTTATCCAACCATTTTACATGATGCCAAAGTTGCCAATGTTTATGTTGTCATTTTTGTTTTGGTATTCAAAACGATTATCAAATCAGAAGACAGAAGTGTAGAGTCACCAAATCCTGGCTAAAACTAACTTCTAAACGAAGGGACTTTTCTACTTCCACAATCCTAAATCCTAAATACCGCCAACGCAGGCCTCCAGTAGTTAAAGCTCAGTGACGTAACTCTGGAGGCTTTAAAATGAGGAATGGCAGGTTTAAATATACTGGAACATGTGCCCTTATATCGAGCTTAAGTGAACCAAAGTCCAGTTGTTATAGCAGTGGCTTAAAACCAAAATACCCTAAATTAATTACATACTTTCTTCTGAAACAGCACCTGAGGGTCCCTGTACCCTCCACGCACCGTTGCTCCTCAAAACCTGCCATTTACAGTGATACAAAAGGCTAAGTCCATCGCAGCAGCAGGCAGGAGCAGCTTAGGTCTCTCTCTCTCTGGACTTATGTCAAACCACTCTCTTCTTCTTCTCCTCTCGCTCTCTGTCGCAAAGTGAGAGCAGATAATCCAAGAACAGGATCGAGAGGCTCAAACGGGAACCCACTGCGGCTCAGCTGAGAGCTACTGTTCAATGATCTACAGACGGGACAGAAGGAGGTCAATCCACTGTCACACAACACTAATGCCGATGCACAGATACAGACGAGCACGAGACTGACTTCAGACGGATAAAAGGGCCACACAATGGGCCATTTCTCCTTAAAGAATAATAGGTTTGTACAGTGTTGTTTTGTTTTGGCTCATAGCAAATGACACAATGCCGTTTCACTCAATGACCGAGCAGAGAAGGCGAATTAAAGTATACAATTTCAAGATTCTTACATTGTTTATATTGCAAATAATGTAATTTTGTCATTCTGCGTTCTTGATGTGGGCTATAAAAGGTAGCAGAAAGTAAAATTTAATACCCAAACAAACCACTAATGAAACAAATCTATGCAACTTTGGAAATATCAGTCAACCTCTGAAAAAAGTTTACATTTCCAGCAGTTTTGAAGCATCATTTTAGTATTTTTGATGAACTATTAATGAAGCAAAAAAGTTGTTTTCAAATCATTTTAGACTGAATGCCTGCTAGAATCAAATTTCATTGGAATCGGAAGCACAATGTTACAGACACTGCACAATGTAAGGGCATAAATGGGGCCAAATATTGATTTTAGAGGAAACCTATAGGTCATCATGATTGACCAACATACATAGAGACATGGATACAGCTGGGCAGCTATCAAATGACCAACTGCTCTGGTCTGTTCCTGACCTGCTAAAATCCAGTATTTTAGTGCAGTTACAGTATAATAATAAACAGAGCTCTAATTAATATATAAACTGGAGTAGTGTGCTTGATTTTGTCTTGCTTTGGTGACTCTACACTTGCTTTTATTTATTTTCTAGTTTTATGCATGCCTTATAGTTATAGCCTTTATTTAATTATTACTATTTTATTTTTTTCTCCATAGTTTATTATTTATCTTATTTTTATATCTATATTTATGTTTCATGTTGCACGAGCACACCAAAGTAAATTCCTAGTCTGTGAAACCTTCATTGACAATGGCAATAAACTCTATTCTGATTCTGATTCTAAACCAATTCTACTCATAAAAGAGAAAATATATTTAATTCCTTAAACATTTTGTAAGACGCAATTTCACAACGCTACACTGCACATTGATAAATCGCTTGTAAATTCCTAAAAAGCCGTTCTGTTTCTATATCCTCATATCAGACCCTCCACATTACGAGGCCCCAGTGCCGTGTGCATGCGTGTGTCTGTTTAAACACCGTCACGTTCGGATTATCGTCGTCACATTAGCCCGTAATTACACTCGCTGCCTGGTTATTTACAGATGGTACCTTTGATTATACAGTGAACAGGATCTGGCACTGGAGAGTCCATATTATATTGCAGGATCTGTATAAGCTGATTAGCCAAGGATAACAGCCCGAAGACACACGGACTACACGAGGACGGCTGCAGACAAAGTTAGGAGAAATGTTGGTTTTGAGGGAAGAAACAAATTACTTAACCAAGTCATTTGTTTCTTGAAATGATTTAATTTTGAGTGTTTGGTAGTCCATACATATGCTGCACCATCAAGACTTTCTGCTATTTTTTACATTTGCATTTAATGAGTTCTTGTTTCTCAACTCTATACTGTGTAACTTGACAAAGGACCAAAAGACAAATATTAGAAATTCAAAAATACAAAATCCAACATAACTCATGCATATATTCATTCTGTAATTACTAGTATGAAGGCTGGCTGTCAAACTTTTTTTTTTTACTTTTTATTTTGTTATTTTTAAATTTTGAACACAACAATATGGCTGTCAAACTTTTATGAGAGTTTAAACAAACATATCTGGAATTTATAGCTTCATGTTGCAAGTGGCTACTGAGTTCATCAGGCAAGTTGTCCCAGGCCCCAGCACCAAGGAGACCCATGAAAGAGCCTGTTTCTATTTAAAAAATAGTAGAAAAGGGGGGCATGAGGGCCCATGTGAAATCTTCTTGTCCCAGGCCCCAGTAAGTCTGTCATCGGCCATGCTTGTATCCAAATTCTACTAATCTACTAACATTTTTCAGGAGAAGTTAAAGCCCCAATAAGCCCCATCCATGTTGCATCGCTAGATATTACACCTACAAAATTCCAGCAAACTTTGTCCCAGAGAAGCAGACACCATCTCCGCACCTCTCCAGCCTCGCACAACACTCACATCACACCCCTCACCTGCACCGCACCACGTAAACACGTTAGCGCGCAAACACAGCCCCGATTTAGCATGAAGAAAGAAGTTTAACGAGGAGTGTGGACTGGAAAACCATCGGACGCCAGT
>OMNZ01102741.1:0-13651 GCA_900303255.1 Lesueurigobius sanzi | reverse complement strand
GAACTGGGGTCAAAACAAGCTTCCCGACTTCCGCATCTGATACAGCGATCAGCTGATTTGTTAATATTTCGTTAAATGTGAGCTTCTTGGTTAAACACCGCTACTTTCACAGGTTTGCTATGAGCCTTCGTTTTCTTTGGAGTAATATATTTGTGAGAGAAATGCCCAAAATCTATGCTAGCAATAAGAAAATGTATGAGATGCTTTATAAAACAAACAAACCAAAGTTTAGCTTTTCGAGATGCTAACACCAAATGTAAATAGTTAGCTCTGTTAAATGCTAATTAGTGATGAAAGAGTTTTTATCTGGTGAAATCAAAATCCCCACTTTCCGACATAGAAAGCACATGAACACAAACCAACTGGGAACAACGGACTTCCATCTGGGGAAAACGAGATCCCCAGTCCACATGAATGCGGCATTAGTTACTTTCTTGAGGCAGTAACTAGGTAATGTAACTAATTACATTTTTGAAAAGTAACGAGTAATTTGTAACTAATTACTTTTTCAAAGTAACTTACCCAACACTCGAGACCCAAGATCGAAACGTCCTACACTTCAACTACAGAGTACAGATGAAGACTTCAGATGAATTTCTGCCTACCCTACGTTACCTGGATTATTGTGATATGAAATGTGTTCACACAGAGAAATGCCTGGGTATCATCAACATTGTTGCTCTGTTTGGCATGTCCCATACAGTTGTTAAACATCTGGAAAGCCTTGAGTAGAACTTATCATATTAAATTCCCTTCATTTTTCTCTGATTGCCTTGACTTAGAGGGTTAGAAATCCAAGGAGTTCCCATTATATTTCAATAAATGTACTTTTTAGTAGGGTGCCTCATGATTTTTCCTTTGTAAAAAGGGTGCCTTGGCTCAAAAAGGTTGGTAAACACTGGTCTAATAGCTCCTCTGAGCTCTGCCCAAAAGGAGAAGGTCAGACCTTTCTGCTCAGAGGAACTTCCAAATGTCACTGTTATAACCGTGGCTCTCTCTCTTTTCCCCTTCTCCTCCTCTATCTCCTCCCCTCTCTCTCTCCGCAGTGTTTTTTACTCCTCTCGTCTTCATGACCACACCGAGGCTCAGAGCAGGACAGACGAAAGCTCCAGCACCAGTCTGTCCAACCTGACTGGCACCCCTGCGCCCCCCACCACCAACAACAAGAAAGGTGCCTCCTCAGATCTGAGCCGGGACTCTGCTCAGGGGCCAGAGCCTGCTGCTGTCGTGTCCTTTGGGCTGGTCTAGTCCACGTGAAACAAAAATTATCGCAAAGTTCAATATCTTCTCTGTCAGCACATATGAACTAAGGTCTACCGTATTTTCCGGACTATAAGTCGCTCCAGAGTATAAGTCGCTTGCCTGGCCAGCCAGACTACGCGCTTTACAAGACATGTAGTCTGGGCATGAGCATACTCTCTGTTAGTTCAGAAGGGCGTGATTGACAGATCGATTAACCAATCAGAGAGAGGCATGGCTTAACGTGTGCAAAAACATAAAATTTAACAAGAAATATCGCACTGAAAATTCTCCTCTTCAGCCAAATCAACAGGCGATCTACTAAACTATTTTAATAAGAAGTTAGAACTTTACAAAGCCGTTCAGAATGAGTAATTGAGTGTTCAGACTTCCGCATTTGAGCGCCACGTTTCAAATCTGCCTCTACGATTGGTGCGATAGTCGTTCATTCGTGCAACGATAGACTGCGAGCAGCCGTCCAGACGGTTCTTCTTTTGAGCAGAAAGGAGGAGCGTTTGGCTGGCCAGGCTAATAAGTTGCACCAGCCAAAAAATGCATAATGAAGAAGAAAATAACATATAAGTCGCACTGGACCAAAGTCGCATTTTTGAGGGGAAATTTATTTTACAAAATCCAAGACTAAGAACAGACATTTCATCTTGAAAGGCAAGTTATAAAAATAATAACAATAGAATAGAGGATAACAGGCTGAATAGGTGTACAGTTTGCAAAGGTAACACATTAATTAATATACAGTATATAAGTCGCACATGAGTATAAGTCTGGACCAGCCAAACTGTTTCTGCGCCTTATAGTCCGGAAAATACGGTAATTATTTTCTCATAAAGGTGTCCAAAAGTGGAGACAATAATCAAAAACATGTGCTTGATGTTGGCCAGTATAAAGGACTTTCAGCCATAAGTATAATATGGTAATATCGTGAATCTAATCACTATCAAAACAAAAAAGATCTGGGAAAACATTTCCAAGATCAGCAGTCGACCCAGCTCCAGATGAAGAAAACCGTACAGAAACATTAGGCGTTACAGTAAAAGCAGTCCCCAGTGGGCAGTATTTTGGAACGCGGTGATGCGGTGAAAGCGGGCCCCGTGGGTCACATTCGGGAGCGTGTTGTGGATAATCTTTAATCTTTCTGCTGAGCGTCGGTGGAATTGGCCCATTACCGTCTGAGTGGAATCTCATCAGAATCAGCCGTAATGGCGTCTCAGCGGGTCTGCACTAAAATATTAATCTTATAATCTCAGAATAAAGACTCAAAGAGGGATTATAGCGGCTTCTTACGGCGCATTAGGTAAGATCTGCTTTTATTATGGGCCATTACAGCAGAGACTGAGACGATTCACAAACTCCTCTAACGTCCTCATAGTTTCTCCTGCACTTTGACCTGGAGAATCGCAGCTGAGACAGAAGAGAGTAATGTCTGGTTTAAGTTTGGAAATGGGGAGGAAAATGACCAATACATATTCAGACGTTTTCCAGAAACTTTCAATAGGACCTTTAGCTCAGAAATTTGGGGAAAACTGTCAAAACGCTTAACTAAACATTCTATTTTTTCATTCTTTGTTGAATAAATCATTTGTGAACAATTGGTTGCATATTAATTATATTGAACCATAAAACATGCATTTTGAGTACATGCACCTCACTCTGAGAAATATGAGAAGTGTGATGTCCTATATCAGGAGGGAAGTAAGTCTCTAGCCCATTCCTGTGAGGAGTTATGAAATAACCAAAAAGCTCACTCCTGCCACTGGGGGGCAGCTAAAATAAAAAAGGAAGTAATTCTACCTGTCCAGCAGGGGGCACTGACGCTGTACCATTATAAAAGCTACACAAACAGAAGTTTTTCTGTTACTGGCAAAGGTTTTGCTTTTAGTGTTTTATTGGCTCTTGTGTGCACAGTTCAGTGTGAGGGGGCGGAGCTCACAGACAGGAGCAGGGGCGGAGCTGTCCCTCTGGGTACAGAGGGACTGGGGCCCCACAGCACAGGGGCCAAGGGGGTCCCGCTGGAAAACCCAATCAATTTATGTCAAGCCTCAGAGGCTTCACAGACATCAACACAGTGAAACAAGTAACACATGTAGTGTCTGAACAGGATTTCACAGTAAATAAATAAAACAATAGATAAATGAATATAATAAATTAAGAAAAGTAATACCAGCTTTAAAATTGTGTGTGTGAGTGTTGCTATAAAAAAACAATGGTGTATTTTAAAGTAATAATAATGTAGCCTGTGTTCAAATTATTATCATTGTGTAATAAGACTGATTGGTGTAGAACAGGGATTATCAACTGGTTCTGCCCCAGGGACCACCATTCAGACTAAGCAGTAGTCTGCGGCCCACTGTGTTTGCATGTGTGCAATATAGGCCTATTTTTTTTGTATAAAAGAGGGCTATATACTTTATTTGACAATGCTTTGTGTTCTCAAATATTTAAAATAACATAAGTAGAGTTATTAAAGACATACATCAACTTGATATTCATGAATATTCAATATGCAGCAGCCCTAGTTTATTTTTAGTAGTTAAAAATAAACTAGGATAGCAAGTCACAGCAGTACTGCCACGGACCACCAGGGGGCCATGGACCACCTGTTGCAAACCCCTGGTGTAGAATATGGTCATATAAAATATACCAGATTTCACTAAATTACATCTGTGTAATTTCCTGGAGGAGGACTCCCAACCACCCGCAAAATATATTTTGACCTTTCTATATCTAAACTCCTGGTGACGGCCCTGGTGCAATACAAGTGTGAGCCATTATTATTATTTATTAGGCTACAGTCCTGTACAGCTTTGCCCAAATCAGCACTATTTTAGAATATGAATCAAATGTGCTGAATTATCACAGGGTTCATTATTATTACTATTCATGTATTGGAAAAATGTTTTCTCAATAGTATTTTCTTGTTTACAATGTGGCCCGCGACCCGCTGTTGGCCCAGAATGAGTTTGAAACCCCTGTTTTAAAGGCTGCAGTTTTTTGACCATGAGTCTGTCTCTAATGTCCCTCCAGGTAAGAAGGGCTCCGCTGTGAAGCCCCTGCCCCCGTCTGAGCCGCCCGAGCTGGTGCTGTCCGGGAGCATCGCTGTGGGGGCCCTGTCTCTGAGTGTGGCCAGGGCCGGAGCTCCGAGCCGCCGAGTGCCACTGTACCAGCACGTGTCACTGCTGAGAGGCCGAGAGGTGAGGGGGGTGAGGGGGGCCGACTGGGGGAGGAGGGTCGGGCTGCAGCAGAGGCGTTCCTGGTGGATCACCAGAACACCCTAGTGGGAGTTCCCGTGATATTTCATCAACCAATCAGAAAATGTTTGCGAGGCACGCTGTTAAGATGTAATTTCCACGGCTTAACTTAAGCAAAAGTAAAAGGGCCATGGTTATGGAACAGGTAAAGAAGAGGTGAATAATATTTTCAGTGGCTGATTCATTAGATAGATAATATTTATGGAGTATTTAATGTATTTCTCTCGTTTTATTATTTATGCAATATTTAAAATACAGGTTCTAGGTTAGAGAAATATGAACTCCAGTAAGCTATACATTTGAATTATGAATTATTTTAGAATTCTGTATCAAGGCTCTAATTATTTCATTGTTGCATTTATTATCTAAAAGATTAGCTCCGTTTATAAACAACTTTTTGTTGTCACTTTTGTTACTTTTTGTTACTTTATTACTGTTTCATATTTGAACATAAAATCACGGCTTGTTATGGGAGGAGGTGTTTAAGTTTATGTTTTGTTTGTGTAGGTTCTCAGTCGTACAGGAGTTGTCCATCGTAGGCAAAATTTCTTCAGTCTTCATCTGTACTCTGTAGTTGAAGTGTAGGACGTTTCGATCTTAGTCCAAAGATCGTCATCAGCTACTAAAGACTTGAGCACGCTGTGGGTCTCTTAAGAGTGAACCAGCAGGAGGAGTTGAGACCCACAGTTTAGCACCAAGTGAGGAGAGATGAAGACTGAAGAATTTTTGCCTACGATGGACAACTCCTGTACGACTGAGAGCCTACACAGATAGAACCACAGCGTGCTCAAGTCTTTAGTAGCTGATGACGATCTTTTGGGCTAAGATCGAAACGTCCTACACTTCAACTACAGAGTACAGATGAAGACTGAAGATATTTATGTTTTCTTGTGTCAGTGAATTTTTCAATGTTAATAAATGATGGAATTTTTTATAAAAATTTGAATTTTTAAATATTTTACATATACAGTATCGCAATCCAGATCGACCCCCAAGTATCGTGATCCGGATCGGGACAGCCTTATAAAATACAGTCTATTATCTGCCATTTGGGACTCATTAATAGTGTGTGCTAACTTCCTTGTTAACTAAATGTAAATGTGCTTTCACACGTGTTCAGTCTAAACATACCTTTCTCTTAAATGTAGCAAGAGAATGCCTGTGGAAGTATTTTTTTAATAGCGTTCCATACATTTCAGACAGACTCATTTCTCTTTGGTATAATATGTTGTTTCTACAGTACTGTATGTCCTGTGCCCAAGGATGTTCGGAGTGAATGTAAATAAAGAGCTTTGTTACCTTGTCTGTGAAAGATACTATATAAATAAAGCTCTTCTTCTTCTTGGTCAGGTCAAGCAGCATTTTGAAGTTTTTATTTAGTTTTCAATGCAGTAAATACTGCATTTCATATGGGTTAGGGTTATGTTGTACGTATTTCATTTCCTGTGCTCAAGGATCAGTGAAAACATGACAAAAAATCTAATATGAAATATGTAAAGGTTGCTTTCACATTATAGCATTCTATTTCAGTTAGAGCAGGTGTCAAACAACTCTATGTGAGAGAAACAGATTTTGAAAGAAATTTCCAAAAAGAAAATATCATATTTGATCATTATTTGATAGTGACTGGATTCACAAACCTGCCGTATTATTTTTATGGCTGAATGTCCTTCCTACTGGCAAAAATCATGTTTTTGAATATTATTACCACTTTTAGGCACCTTTATGAGAAAATAATTAGACAGAGAAGACATTGAACTTTGTGAGTTTTTGTATCATGTGGATTGTTCCAGGAATTACAGAGAAACTAACAACAAACTAAGACTAGGAATCTGCATTTTGAGTTACCAGCACAGCATTTTCTACAGCCCTCCACCTCAAAATATAGGCTCTTTAGAATGTTGTGATGTCACGTGAACGCAGCCTATCTGTGTAATAACTAGTGCATCATCAGGTTTTCTTTGAAAGTGACAACATGAAGACAAACAAAATTGCAAAAACAACTAGTGAAATTATACTTTACCAGTGTTCTTTCCTCCGTCTCCAGCCTCTGTGTCAGATGCACGTCCCCTCCGTCCTGGTGACTGTGCTGAGCTGTGGAAAAACTTCACCTGGAAAGCTCAACCTGTTCGAGGAGATCATCCTGGTCCCGAAACCGGGACTGAAGACCAGACAGGTGCGTCAGATGCCCTTCTATACGTATTATACTCTTGTCTGACAGATGCCCTTCATTGCAAAAAGTAATCTACAAATACTGTATGTACAATTTTCTTGAAATAAACAAGTTTGCCCTTTATTTGAGCAACTAATTTCAAGAAAGTTTTTTACACTCAAATTAAGAAAAAAGATCAAATTTAAAAAATATACACTACCCAAAAGTTTGGGGTTACTTTTTATTTTGTTTTCAAGACTATTTACATTGTATGATTCTCACTGAAGGCATTGAACTATGAATGAACAATGAACAACAAAAAAAAAAGGATGAAATAACTTTTTTATATTCTTGATTCTTCTGAATAGCCCTGTTGCCTGTAGAAACAACTTTTAGCACCAAGAGAGGAGGGACTTAGAGGTTAACTTCAGGTTTACTCTTAAGAGACCAACGAGCGTGCTCACGTCGTTATTAAGCTGAGGAAGATCTTTGGACTAAGATCGAAACGTCCTACACTTCAACTACAGAGTACAGATGAAGACCGAAGAATTTTTGCCTACTTGTGAAATAAATTACTCAAATCAAGGGCAAATCTATTTATTTCTCATTTTTTTACTACTCATTTCTTTCTTCTGACTTTTTGCAGTGTTCTGTTGTTGTTGTCGTCCTCAGGTGGTGTCCATGGCCCTGGAGCTGCAGAGGGAGGTGCTGAGAATGGCCAGTTCTCAGAGTAAAGCCGCGGTCAGTCCCTTCTCTTCTGCTCGTTTCTGTTTGTTGTGAGTCAGACTCAGTGTTATTTTAAGATATTTTGTTCTTGAGGAGAAATAAAGAACTTGCGGTAGTAAAAGTGTCTCCATATCGTTGCGGTTGTGTCACGATGTTAACCCAACTGGTTCTATGATATGTCGCGCCGGCGTCACCGATGACTCCGCGGGGAAACGTCGTATAGACTTTGTTGCATTGAGAAGTTGGGGTTGGGGCCCTGTTCTGCGAGGCCTCTGGGATGTGGTGCAAAAAGTGCAAAGTTAGCATTTTACCAAACTTTACACAATCGCCCAGGGATTCATAACGGTACGAGATAAAAAAAAAAACTTTTTGCCTAAAACTTGACTTTTTCATCCTGAAAATGTGTCACTGGTCAGCTGCCATCTTGTTTTGTGTTTAGATAGAACATGGAGGGCAAAAGGAGTAACATTTGTGCCAAAAATTTGCAAATCTATGGGGTAACATCTGGGGAGATTTTTATTTATTTTTCTAAAAATGCTAATAAATGGAGAAACACAGATGGCATATAGAAGGTCAGGTTAGCCTTTTATGTTTATAGAAGCATATTTTAGTCATCACCATCTGTCTTTGTGTGTCTTTTAGGTGTGTCCTGTGCTCCTGAGTGACCACGGCGCCCCCTGCCTGAGCGCAGAGAAGCCGGAGCAGCCCTTAGACCTTCTGTCCGAGGCCTGTGTGAACCTGGACCTGTCCCTGGGTTCAGACCTGTTCCTGGGGCTGAGCTGCGCCGGACCAACCCTCCTGAACTACGTGAGTCACACTGCTGTAGTTTACATGCTTTTGAACTTATATAAAAAGGCGATAAACTGGTCAAAGTCATTCAACCCCAGTGCCAATACGAGCGATCGCGATGTCGTCACGTCCAGGGCTTTGGTAGGCACCATGAATGTTTCAAATTAATAATGATAGTTCTATGATACAGGCAAAAACATTGTTCACACACAGAGCAGTGCTTCTGTGGCGTTATAACTGATCTGGGATTTACATAAACAGTGCTATATGTCTGTTGCCTACCATTCATCAAAACATCAGCTGAAAATTGCGGAAGAAAACAATAACAGCGATCAGTCTCTTTCTATCGAGTGAAGCAGTTTAAATAAGGCTAAAGGCAACAGCTCAGAGACGGAGAATCAAATTAGCTGAATTGATCAGAACTGTTCTGTGAAGAACTGTGTGATGTCAGCGCACCTAGAGTCATCGATCACTGATTGATCAGTGACGGTGGTGTAGCAGTTCGTGCTTGTGCCTCACAGCAAGAAGGTCCTGGGTTCGATTCCCGGGCAGGGCCTTTCTGGGTGGAGTTCTCCCCGTGTCTGTGTTGGTTTCCTCTGGTTTCCCCTACCACCAAAATCATGTACAATAGGATCGCCTCTGGGGACAGGACTCCTCTGAAAAAGAGATTATTAATCGCAGTAGTAAAAATGTAGTGATCTAAGGCAAAAAGAAAAAGAAATCATTAATAAAATCAATAAAAGAAAGAGAAAATCTGTTGTCCCGCTGATGTGAAAAGTCACATGAAACATTTAACAGTGAAACACAACAATGTCACAAAACAATGTACAACACAGTTGGATCACACATCACACTTCATCACTAGCAACAACAAGAAAGTAGACAGTGGGTGCTTCACTCCCACAGACTCAGAGGGAGTCAGTTCAAGAAGCTTCATGGAGCTTCTTCTACATGAACACAGCACAGAGCTGCTCCTTTGACAGTGAATTTAAATGATCTGAGGCTTTTTCTGTGTCATTAAAGTTCACATGTTTTCAGACACTTTTCATTTTTATTGAGTTTTTTTAAGTCGACAAAATGATCTGGAGATTTTAGTCATAGTTTTAGTTACTACTGGTCTAATTCTAATCAGCCAAAATTGTACATTGACTAAAATTATGAATAAATATTTGAGTCACAGAAATTAGCCTGACTCCATGTATGATATACATTGGAAAACAGTCTGGGATTGCGCCGTTGGCTGCTCAAAACTCTGGTGAGAACGCTACCAGACCAATCACAGCACGGGAGGCGGGAGTTAGCGATGCATCATTTTCAGCGTCTACAAACGGAACAGAGCGATGTTTTAGCGCTGCCTTATCTTCTGTTTTGAATGAGCTGCATCTTAAAACCACAACAACTGGCTGCTCTGAAAGCTTTTCTTTCACCACTAACGTTTACATGACCTTCAACAACTGCCAGTAAAATTGTTTAGGAGCAAAGAAAAACTCACTTCAGCTGAAATACCGGACTCTGAAAAAATGTATTTCAAGATGCACAATATGTAAACTGTAAACATTTGGATAGTTTCTAGATGAAAAGTGTAAACAAACAAATTTTTTGACAATAAATGACTAACCATGAGGGGAATGAATGTTTTTGTGCTATCATTCATATTCTATGAAACACCCTGACATTCTGCCAATGGATGTAAACCTTTGGCCACAACTGTATTTGTTCCATTGGCAGATGATTTTACTTGGCTGCTCAAATTAATGCCAAATCTACTTCAAAAATCTGTTATTTTAGATACAGACGACATTCTCTTGACTCTAACCAGAACCTTACCGTTTGTAACATTTGTGTGTGTCCTCAGTCCAAGGGGATGTACGAGGTGAGCTCTGGTCTGCTGAAGTCTCCTGATGAGATGGTGGACCTGCTGCTGTCGCTGGTGCAGAAATACCCCGCTGTGGTCGCTCTGATCGACCCGCTGAGGAGAGAGGTCACTGTCCCAGCCTCCACACATCACACTTTAGTTCAGGAAGATGCTCTGGGATCCTGGTTGTGGCTTTCTGTTCTTGCCTGGTTGGACTAAAGCAGCGGGTAGGCAAGTGGTCCTGATGAGGGACTGATTTTCTTCCTCGTCAAAGGACCAGGGGCCAAACCTCCTAAACATGGCCCAAAGTATAGCAATGCCTTCTACAAATGTCAGCGTTGTGCATCATATGTGACCTAATGGGGGTTTGGAGGGGACATTTTCAGTATTGTATGTATAAGAAAGTTGTACTGTAGTGATTAATTCAATTAATTTGTGCTTTTGAAAATCGACGATGTGGAAAATGGCTAAATCGTGAAATTAGGTCAGTAGCATCACATCACAACCACTAATTCATCAGCTTTTCAGACTGCTCCGTAGCGACTGTTTTCGGAAATAACATCAGTGCATAAACCAGCGACCTCCTGGAGATCCCCCGCTCTTTTATATCGGCCGCGGTTGTGTTTTAGCAGTGAGTAATGTAGTAGACTCCACAAAAGCACAACTGGTTTTACCCTCGATCTCATCCACTGCCTCTCTCCTACTCGGGCCTCTGCGCCAGGAGCCAGCACTGCTAAGCCCCGCCCCTTTCCCCCTCCTGTGTGAGTGTCCATGGAGACGCAGTCAATCAAAGACAGCAGCATGTGAGGTTTCAGGATAATGTAACACCCTACTGAAAACACTGTACACACTGTTTCCTTTTTAAGAAACTAGTTTTCCGTTTAAATGGTGGGGGTTTATGCAAAATCGACTTTTTAGAGATTTTAAGCATGTTACGATGCGGTTCCCTCATCACAAACATAGCTGGAGTTGTTTTTCGATGCAATCGCGCGTGTTTGAGTAATCTCTGAATCTCTCAACGGTGGATATTTTTTATCAGTGTATGGGCTGATCCGCGACGCTTCCCCTTTTCCGCGAAGATCCTCCGGCTGCACTTACCTCCCCATGTCTGGCGAAGCTTTAGCACGGAGCACCTTTCCCCTTCCCTCTCAACAGGAGGAGGAGGGAGGGAGGGGCTTAACGACAGTTCACCCGTAGAACCAGAAAGGGAAAGATTTTGTTTTTGTCGTTTTATATCAATATTGCATTTTCTAACCAACGAAGTGTAAAGATTTGAAGATTGTTGAGATTGTTACCAAATGCATAGAAAAAGCATAATACCCCGGATCAGGTGTACTTTAAAGAGAAATCAACATTTTAAAAGTTCATCAAATGGGCTGTATATTAGGTCTAAAATGGATGGAAAACAGGCCTGATTCTTGTAAATTACAGCAAAAGCTTGGACTTTGAACTGTTTTGACTCTAATTCTTCTTCATGTGAAAGATCAACAGTCCATGTAAAGTTTGTTTTGAATAAAATCGTAATCGTAATTAGATTTTTTTGTCAAATCGCCCAGCTCTAATCTTAAATAAGATAAGTGCCTTAAAGTGCTTGAATTTAGAGATTTTTTGTTCATTTCCAGCGGATTTGGATTGTCTTGCATCCATTTAACTTGTACACTTGAAAGCAACACCTTAAACTGAGCCAAAAATGTCCATGACAGGAAAAAATACCTTCCTTCCTTCCTTTGGCAATCTTAATTTAAAACAGTGTAAATCTACTCACAATACTTTCAGTTCAGACACTTTTACGTAAGTTTGATATGAGGGCCAACAGTTCCACGATACAGGGCCAGACTTTGCCCGCGGGCCTGACGTTGCCTTGCCCTGGACTAAAGTCTTGTCTGTGCAGGACGTGGAGCAGTGGGAGCGGCTGAGCGCCTCCCTCGCAGAGTCCTGTTCCCTTCTGAGCGACGCCACCTTCAGAGCACAAGCCCCGCCTCCACCAGGGGTCCGCGGTCACGTGATCAAACACGCCAGTCACGTGACCGTCAGCGAGCTCGTGCGCATCAGCGCCGAGAAGGAAGGTACGTCCCTCTGAAGAGTTCTGTGGTGTAAAACACTTGGTTTGTCACGTTTGAGAACTTAAGAATCTGATCAGTAGTGGGCGAAGTACTTCATCTCATTACTTGAGTAAAAGTACCGATACTACTGTTCAAATATTACTCCTATGAAAGGGACAGTTGAGTGTTTGTGAATCATAACTTTGCGGCTTCAAAAACATGAAACATCGAGTATGAATATACAATACTTCTTTTCCTCTTCAGTTCAAGGTTTAAGTCGTGCAGAGAGAAATTACCAAAGAATAGAAAAACAACACACACAGTAAACAGATACTAAATTAGTAAATAAACCATTGTATGGTTAGTGTCATTGTGTTATACATTTTCACAGCGCCACCTTCTGTTCCGGAGTGGACATGATAATGATATTAGGCGCGTTCTAAATGGATCGGCGCCTCGTCTGGATGATTAACGAGAGTAGACCAATGTAGACGAGCGCAACAGGGGCGGAGAAAAAGTCTGAAGCCAAGCTGGACACGCTGCACGAGAACAGAGAGGGCTGCCTCAGACCAGGCAGGCTCTCCTCAGATATCACGGGCTTTTCATGTTGAAGTTGAATAAATCTCTAAACCCTGCTCTGTTTCCTTTACACTTAGCCACAGATTGTACATTTATGACCAGAGCAAACGCTCCTGGGGAGATGCAGCGGCTGACCCAGACGGCTGCTCTCGTTGGGGGGAGTTTTCCGTGCCCCACGTGCACCTACGTGTCCGTGACATCAGAGCAAGTCTGGAGCAAGTCGGACAGAAATGTAACCATCATGCACCGTGCGTCTGCAGGCGGCTGTCAAAACTGCGCCCGTCTGGCTCATCTCAAACGCGCCTTTTAACTCAGAGAAAAAAACACGACGCAACCAACTTGTCTACTGTCCATAAGTAATGAGTAACTTTTTTACAGATGTAGTGGAGTAGAAAGGATTATATTTCTACTCTGTTCAAAATAATCCACAACACAGCTGCTCCCCCATTGAGAAAGTTTGTCACACTGAGTTCAGAGAGAGTCGTTCGATCCACGCGGTCGACCTCCAAAGGAGAGTGCAGAGTTCCAAGATGTAGAACCACGTTTGGACAACAGTCATTTTCTCATAAAGCCATAAGCCTCTGGAACACTCCAAATGAAATGATCTCATGTACAAATTATAGTGTGTTTAAACGCCTGACAAAACAATGGTTATTGTCACAACAAACCTGTCTGCACTGAGTGGCTGTGATACTGTATGAATAGTTTAGTGAATGCTTGATAGTTTCCTGAAGTGGGACTGATTTTAAAGATGTGATTGAAATAATGATTGTTTCTATATGTATGAACTTTTATAGTTTTATATTTTTGTACATCCCCAGCTTCAATTCTCTTGCTGACTCTAGCAGGTTTTCCTCCAAAATCCTCCATCCATCTTCCCAACTATTCTTACTCTTTCCATTTCCAAATGATGGATTGAACAGTGCTCCGTGAGATGTTCAAATCTTGGGAAATATTTGTATAACTTTATCCCTGACCTCTCTGGTGTGCTGTTTGGCCTTCA
>OMNZ01102740.1:0-10825 GCA_900303255.1 Lesueurigobius sanzi | reverse complement strand
TGACCTTCCATCAGGACAATGACCCTAAACACAAAGATAAATCTACAATGGAATGGTTTAAAACAAAACATATTCATGTGTTAGAATGGCCCAGTCAAAGTCCAGACCTAAATCCAATAGAAAATCTGTGGAAAGACCTGAAAACTGCTGTTCACAAACGCTCTCCATCTAATTTGACAGAGCTTGAGTTGTTTTGTAAAGAGGAATGGGCTAAACTTTCTGTCTCTAGATGTGCAAATCTTGGGAGAGTCATACCCCAAAAGACTTGCTGCTGTTATTGCAGCAAAAGGGGGTTCCACAAAGTATTAACTCATGCTGTATGAATACTTGTGCATTCCCAACTTTTCGGTTTTCTATTTTTTGAAAAATAACAGAATCATGTATCATTTTGCTTTCACTCCACAGTTGTTACTTGTGTGTGAACTTTCAGTAAAAAATTCAAAATAAAATCTTTTTGTTTATGGTTGTAAACATGACAAAATGTGCAAAAGTTCAAGGTGTATTAGTACTTTCGAGAGGCACTGTAATCCAGTGTTTTGTGCTTGGATTGTTTCTGTACTATGGCCTATTGTTTAATAGCTCAACTATTGCAATGCAAAGTATTTAGTGATTTTTTTTCCATTGGGGTCTGGTTTTGAATTGTTGCTCAACAACTCGTCTGAATCATTAACACTGGGCTAATTAATAGTACAAAAGCACATTTATGATAGAATGTGTTGCTTGCAATAGCAACCTCTCTATATACAGTATATTTAATATATAGTAATGTCTACCTAAATAAATAAAAGTATTATCAATCACTGGCTGTAGGCTTTATGTTGTCGCTGAGCACAGGAGCACAGCCTTTACTGTAGAGCCTCGCGCTGCGCACTGAGCTGCTGGATACACTTGCTCTGTGCTCTTTCAGCTTCTTGGCACAGCACTCGAGTTTCCTATCAAAATGAAAACAGAAGACAATTGACTGAATACACGGACAATTGACTTGAATAGGCACGTGTCAAAACCTCACTCCCTGTAAAAAAAACGCCATGGTTTTGAGAGCACCGTTTTCAGAACTTAAACATTAACAAGACCGAATACCTTGAGTGTGGAGACCAGGAAGATGGATCGATCAGTGTGGAAAACCAGCAGCTACTAAAGTCACCAGCTTTAAGTATCTTGGCTCCCACATGTCGTCAGATGGTGAAACGCCCCATTGCGCTGCTTTGGACACGTGACAAGTGCTGAAGAGTCAGTGGTAAAGACAGCCATGAGATTAGACCCCCCTGAACGATGACCCAAAGGGCACCCAAAAAGCGCTGGATGGATGCCATCAAAGAAGATATGCGAGTCGCCAAAGTCACCACAGAGGAGCCTTGGATTGACCAAAATGGAGAGCAGCTCGCCAAACAGCGGACCCTGCTATGTGGGAAAATGCTAGGAAGAAGAAAAAGAAACTTTCTCTTTCATCCAACAACGTGGCTAACAACTCCATGGCGCTGCGGTGAACACACTTTGAGCACAGAATGCCTCAGAATCACTCCAATGTTTAATTATGGGCTTTAAAAATAGTTATGGACAAGTTAAAACAGTTTTTGGGTTTGAACAATTATGCAGTAAAACCAGGAAATGTGGAGAAGTCAAGCAGGAAGAAACGACCAAAGTGAACAGGACTAACTCAAAAGTGGGTGAATGAAGTGAAATGCGACTCCAGGTTTGTTTGGGAATGATGTTATAAAATGGTTTACAGTGGACTTTGTCTTTAATTCCTCCTGGTGTGTCACTGACCGATGTTGACGAGTGCGTCACAGGGCATAGTGTCTCCGCTGAAGGCCAGTCTCCAGCCACTGCCGTGGGTCAGAGCGCAGGCGAAGGCGTTCTTACAGTGACGCACTAAACACGTCTCCAACTGGAACAAAAACACGTTGCTGGTTAAATAAATAGGAATAAAAGACAAACAACATGAATTATCTGACAGAATTGTGGCTACAGGGGCAGACCTTGTCCAGGCCGTTCTTCTTGAGCAGAGCCTGGATCAGGGAGAGAGTCCTGGGCCACGTTCCTTCAGCTCCAGCACAAAGGCTTCGGTTTGAAATGAAGCTAAAAACCAACAAAACAGAATGGCTTACAC
The DNA here is from genome assembly GCA_900303255.1 of Lesueurigobius sanzi. NCBI lineage: Eukaryota > Metazoa > Chordata > Actinopteri > Gobiiformes > Gobiidae > Lesueurigobius > Lesueurigobius sanzi. Next base: position 8,715 of record OMNZ01102740.1, on the reverse strand, counting down.
TTGTATTGCACCTTACAAGCCAGTGTTACCAAGTCTCTCAAAGTTTCTCAAAAGCTCAATGTAGTCATTAGTCATTCACACCATTCTTGGTATTGGTAAGCTACTAATGTGCCAAGAGGCCGGCCAATATATAGGTGTTTTACAATATCGCCTATTGACCGATAAAATCCATAAATAAAAGGCAGATTTTCTTTTTTATGTGGTGGATTTGTGGTTGTAAATCTGTGGTCCTGAATCTTCAGCGGCTCCGGTCTTCAGGTTTACCACTGCAGGTCAAGCACTGCATTACTAAAGACCTGTGCTGAGGAGCAGCAGTTTGATCCATATCAATTTGCGTATTTGAAGACTCGGAGCACCAGTCATTTCTACAGTGACTCACTTTATTCTAAAACACCTAGAGGGAGCGTGTACATACTCCAGACTTGTTTTCATAGACTTCAGCAGTGCGTTTAGTACCCTTCACATGAACATTCTCCTGCGTAAGTTAGCTCTATTGAACATGAATCCGTTCCCAATTTTCTTTTTTAGCTAAACGAACACAAAAAGGTCAAATTGAACTCGGTACTCTCCAAGGAAACAGTATGCAGCACAGGGGTGCCTCAAGGCACAGCCTACATACAGTGAAAATACATCAGCGACTGTATTTCCTAAGAAGATCACGAGTGTTTGGAGTTAGTCAGAATATAATGTCTGAATACCGTTTCACATTAAATTTTTGGCAAATTGCCAAGGCATCTTGAAAAGTAAAGTTCCCTGTAAGCTCCAGCCATTTAGACAGCGCTCTGAGCGCTGTACGTGGGACAGGAGGCCGAACACTCAACAGCAGTATTTCAACCAGACTAGCATTTGCTATCATGCACAGGGTCTATTGCTAGTGAGCAGTATAGGGTTTTCCTGCAGATGGATTGGCCAGTTGGCTTGCCGATAATAGCTCACCACACGATTATCGTAATTGACCTTTTTTAATAAATCGAGATTCGATTAAAATTCGATGAATTGCCCAGCCCTACAAATAAGTGAAGAGCATTTACACAGTAGCCACAGCCACCCCTGTGGTAGACTGTCGAAGGCAGTCAAAAAAAGACACGCAATAAAAAATAAAAAATAAAAAATAAAGCATGTATTCTCTAGCTATATCTAAGGACATCAAGGTGCAGTACGTCTTTTTAAATCGCACATAAGAAGGATATTTCAGCATAGATCAACATAAAGAATAAAGACATTTAACACAAAAGCAGTTGAGACTGACTTGACGTGTCGGAGGATCTCTTCACAGGCCTCGTGGTACTGGTTCAGCCATGACATGAGGTGGCCCGGACCCAACAGGAAAACAGGAGAGAAGGGTTTACCTAAAGAAGACTACAAAAACAACAACATGCTCAGAAACATGACCGAGCAGAAAGGTTAGAGAGGGTCAGAGGAGGAGACTCACTAGTGCTCGTTCCCTCTGATACAGCAGCTTCAACAGCCCCTAAAGCACAGAAAAATTGAGGTCACTTCATGTTCTGTACAGTCCTGTACAGTGTGTAGACTTCAGTGTTGTCTCTTGTTTCTGTGATTTTCTTTATAGTCTGATGGTCAATGTATTATATTTGGTGTTATTGGCCCTCATTTATCAAAGTTGCGCAGAGAATGGTGTATATTTTTGGTGTATTTTGATTATAGTCTACGTGGCATTTATGAACCTGTGTACCCTCTGATCCTGCCGTAGCAGAGAAGCTGATGAAAAACGTGACGGTTGAAAACCAGCGCTCTTTGAATAAAACACATGTATCAGGACAAAAATTTTACAACAGACACGCACAGAACGCGGCAAAAATGAACATTTCTCTAACCAGGAAATAATGAATACTTGCATTTAACGCCACTATGCTCTTTAGGAAGATTATGAAAAAAAATGAAAACTAACCCACATTAACTTCAAGCTATCTCCAAGTATGCATTTGCAATTAAAAAGTTTGCCACAAATAAAACTTGACCAGAAAATTGTTAAAAGTGCCTGAAAAAGCAAAATGAATATATAGGCTAATGCAGTGAAGCAGCAGTCGGACCAGAGATCCAAAACTATAGACTTGAGTCTGGAGCAGCGGCCACAGCACCTGTGTCCAGGAGGCGGGTGGTCAGCTGCTCTGTGGCCTGTGTGCAGGTCAGTGGTTGGGGGTGGTCAGTTCTGTGACCTGTGTGCAGGAGCCGGGGTGTGATCAGCCCCGTGGACTCAAGGCTGGGATGGAGGTGCGTGCAAACTTTCCATGGAGGTTTGCTTATGCTGGCAGCCCAGACCTGGACCGGAACCAGGACAAGCATTTCTTCCCCTGGCGAGAGGAGAGTGATGTACGTGCTGCTCAAAGCAGGACCTGAACCCGAAACAGCAAATCAGAACCGCAGAAAACTGTGCTACTATTGAGTACGGAGGCAATGATTTTCGATATTATATTGAATCGTTCGATACGACCTCTTTCATTCAATGCGCAAAATAAGATATGATATGAATCGATCAAAGATTGTAGATGTGTCGCTAGTATTTTCCGATGTTTCCCCGTGTGCGTTCACTGAGAAGCATCGACCTCTGAGCTCGCTGCCTGTGGGAAACTCCTCCCCCTGCTTTATGTGCGTGAAAGCGGAGTGTGGCATCATGTGTGTTAGCTGCTGTGTTTGTAGAGATGAGAAAGAACCATGGCGAGCGAGGAAACTGACAGACCAAAGTTTGAGGACGCGCCACCTTCGCAGAGATCAGCGTGGCAGCGGTGACTCACCCAGACTCTGCTGCGAGCGGGACAGACAAGGTAACACCGACTGTTGTCCTCGCCTTTCAGATGAACTATAGCTTCACCTCCGATCAGAGGTTACATTAACTGAAAATTCTCTGTCATTGACAGAATAGTTTGAATTTTGAAGGATTGAAGATCATGCAATCATCATCTTTTGAAAGTTTTATACATGTTTTAACACACACACACAGCAATATATTTTTCTCACAAATTATATTTAGATTTGCATCCATTTATCCTGTAATCTGTGTTTTCTTACATATATAAAATACTAGGTATATAATATAAGTTAATTAATGAAGAATAGCTTATGACAGATTTTTGACAACCATGTGTCAAAAATATCCCTAGCGAAACCATAAACACAAAGCAAATCTCAGGTGCTGCCAAAGCATTACAGCCTTATTCTGTGGTTGGAAATGAGGCTCTCATTACCTTGAAAGTACCAGTGCAAAAACCAGTGCATCCACGATGTGCCATCCCCTCTCGGACATATTACACAAACAGTGTCATGTCTGCTATTGTCCATGAATACAGTATTTTCAAAGGTCTATAAGAGCTAAAAACCTATTTTTTTATATTTTGCACTAGAATGTATTTTGATACAATACAGCAGAACATGTGATTCTGTTGAGCTATTTTTGCTTCAGCACGTTAAATGTATGGAATTGAAATCATGACCTTCATATCAAAAATTTTACGGAATCGTGACTGAAGTGAATCGTTGCATCCCGACTATGGAGGGTTTTGTTTAATCCCTGGGCCTCTTTGGGACGTGGACCTCGGCTCATTTACGCCCTGATTTTACGCAACTGTGACAAATGAGGGCCACCGTGTGGTGTAGTCTGGCTCTAGTCTGGTGTTTTCCTTTACCGTGTGATGGTCTGCGTGCATATGGGAGATGAAGACCGTGTTGATTTTGCTCAGAGCCTGGTCCACATCGTCCCCGTAGTGACGGCAGAGCTGCCCAAACGTGCCCTCGCCACAGTCCAGCAGCACGGACTGACTCGGACTGCAACATTCAACAAGAAAAACAGGAAAACACTCAAAGTTTTAATTTTGCCTGTCTGCTTTTTTGGCATCTGTGTAAAGGACTATTGTTCTCAAACTGTGACACAGAACCGTTGGATTCACACCTGATGTTGAGCAAAGTGCCGCTGACGTTCCTGGTCTTCATTGGAAGAGCTGACCCTGTCCCCAAAAACACCACCTCAGGAAACTGCTCACACACATCTGCAAGAAGAAAAGTTGAAACAGTGCCATGGGTTATTGCTCAAGTTAAGGCCAGACACAGCAGGTAAAGAGAGCATAATGCTCCGTTCAGACCAAACGCTGCGTGGGCAAGCATTTTGACGCCTGGGACGCGAAGTTGAACAATGTTGAACTTTTGGAGCTTCTCGCCGTGCGGCAACCAGTCAGAGGCTCGCGCTAGTGATGCAATGATGCATTTCCCGTGATGAATCCAGGAAGAAGCAGGAAACAAGAAGGAGCAGGGTACAAGAGTGTACATAGGGACAAATATATGAAGGAGTGCAGAAAGGAGAAAGACACCAAAGTGACACGGGTCAACTTCAAAATAAACAAGCGTCCAAATCTGCCGCTTCGAGCGTTTTTGGAGCCTGAAAAGCCGTAGGTGTGAACGCAGCATAAAATCCAAATATCGCATTTATTTAATAATGGCCACACAACAGAGTGGTGGAATTTGTTTCTGGTACAGCACATCCTGCTCACTGGCGCATTACAGTGTGAAGAGCGAGAGCAACACTATATTGGTGCTTTCCAGTTCAAACATATCATTTAGAGGCAATATTTTATCTTGCAAACTTAACAGGAGCGTTTGGAAACAGAGCAGGGGAGCAGTGACTTTGAAATGACTTTTATTCAACATAAACATGAAATGAAGGCGATATCTGAGGAGACCCTGTGTGATCTGAGGCAGCCCTCTCGGGTCTCGGGTTGTGAAGTGTCCAGCTTGACTCCAGACTTTTTTTCTCCGCCCTCGTTGCGGCCGTCTCTCGATCATCCAGGCGAGGCGCCGCTCCATCTCGAATGAGCTGCTCTTTCACTATTCCAACTCGCTAGTCCTAAGCCCTCTTCACTTGTTTTTAAAATGAATTAAAAAGATATTACAGCTCTTTAACTCAATGACGTCTATAGACGGTTTAGAGGTTTTTTCATGGGGCGGGGTGGAGAACGATCTGACGGAGTCATTAGTATTATTAATATATAGAAAAAATGTTTAGTCAATAGTATTTTCCTGTTTACAATATATGCGGCCCGCAATATAGGGCCCATCATAGGGGAATTTTGGCCCATGACCCAAATGAGTTTGACACCCCTGCTCTAGATGAACAGACAGCTCTGTCCTATAACATTCCTATGTTTAACCAAGTCTAAGACAAATGATGAGGACAATGTCAAATTGGACAGATTTAGTAGAGCGGGAAAATATGGGAAAAATGTCCCTCATGGCTTTAAAATCCAACTAAACCTTTTCTCATTGTTGTATTATATAATGAAAACACTTTTCAGTTGTTTGAGATGTCACAAAAGCAAAAAATATTATAATCAAAGACATTTTTCTACTTGAAATGTTGCTATTCACAAAAAGGCTGTTTTCTCAGTTTTTTGGGCAGAAACCAGTGTTTTGGGTGATTTCACCCATATTCTATTGACACTTACTAAAGAATGGAAAGAGGTACAAACAAACTTTTTGTTTTAGATGAATGATGAGAAGAGTCTAATCTTTATTTTGGTACATTTTTGGTGTTGGCATAGACCTAGAACTCAATTTTCTGTGGGTCTTGAACAAACAGTCAAACTCCTGAGAAACCTCTGGCAGTATGGGAGACACTGATTTGAAATTTTCTTTCCTCATATTTTTATCATTATCTACAGCAAACGTGTATCAAATTGATTTGTATTCACCTACAGTGTTTGGCCTTAAAGCTGCTGGGTGCATGTGATTAACCTGTACTGACCCTGGTTCTGTGGTTCCTGTTTGGCCCAGAGCTTCCTGCTTTTCTCCACCTCCTCCAGAAACAGCGGCAGCTCAGATGCTTCCTCCACAAACTGCTGCTCATCGCACACGGGCACAGCCTCTCTGTGGGGGATAAAGTCAGCCGTTAGAGCAGCTTCATCAACAATAGTCACATTTCACTGTCAACCCGCACAGACCTGTCCCAGCCCATCGTCGGCCGCAGCTGGAACTTGAGAAGACACTCGGCTCGGACGTTGGGGATGTGCAGCGCTGCCTGAGGCTCCTACAACAGAAACACAGGGTCAAGTCTGGACCTGGAACATGAACCATCATAAAAACTCAACTTTACTCAGGGTTTGTACACTTAAGGTGGACACACACTACACAATTTTTTAGCCTGATTTTGCAACGATTTCCAGTCAAGTCTTTCAGAGTCCTGCCTATTTCCATTTTAATCCACTGAAAAACGTTTCTTTTCTCCACCGCTTTTTAATTTCCATTTGAGAGGAAGAAACAGTGGCACAGATAAAACTTTACTTGATGCTAATTAATCTATCTTATCGTCTGCGCAGAGTTACATGAGTTGTTGTTTTAGGACCTCATCATAATAAAGCAGTGCCTCGTGCTGGAACATTGGGGACTTTTATTTTGAAGTGTCAAAGGAAGCGTTTAGTTGCTCTTAGCAAAATCCTGATATTTCTTCAGTGGATGTTTCTGTTTTGTTGTTTCCCTCACAGCGGATTGGATTATTAATATTCAATACTTTTCATATTAAAGAGAAGACTTTTGCGCACACGGAGGAGGAAGGTAGCTGCCAAAAAAAAAAGCACACGGACATCGTGGCCACGGGGTAAGTACTACTTGTGCTCGGCGCTATAACTGCGTTGACTAGCCGATGTAGACTAGAGCATGAAGTGTTCACATGACACTGGACCAATCTGGACACACACACGTGTGTGTTGTTGTCCCACGCTGACAACAGGCAGTGCTTGTGATGTGCAGGACCAGAGAGCGTACACAGAGATGCAAATTGCTCGCTACATAAGCCCCTCTCAAATCCTCACGAGAATTTATTATGAGTTCAGTTGTTGTCAGTCGTGTCTGGTCCAGTTGTGTAGTGTGGGCGCTCTCACAATTCTCAGCCGTTATTTGTGAACGCCCAGTCGTTCTATTATCGCACAAAATCTTGTCGTATGGTGTGGCCACCCCAGTCTTTACAAAATCTCTTAAGACTGAAAGAATTGTGTAGGGTGTGTCCACATTAAGTACATTTCTGAATGGTGTTCATCTCGTCTTCTAGTTACTTTATGGTTTAAGTTTCTTCTATATCAGACAATAAGGTACTTCAGAAGTGTCTTCAAGAAGATGGCAGTACTGCTTTGGAAACATGTGCAAATGTTTTGATTGAAAACAAGGTGTAGTGTAATATTTCACACTAACATTGATACAGTTTTTACTGTAATCACTTTTTTTTTAAATTATTATTACACAATATGCTTCTATGAACATAAAAGGCTATAAACCTGACCTTCCCCCTACCCCATAGATTTGCTCATTTTTGGCACAAAATGTTACTCCATGTTCTATTTAAAGAGAAAACAAGATGGCAGCTGACCAGATTTTTCATTTTTAGAATGAAAAAGTCTCTACGACATTTACTCACGGAGATATTCGCTAAAGTCTTTGGCGACGCGGGCAACGTATGGGCAGGGTTAATTGCGCGATTAAAAAAATTATGCTGTTGAAATTGGTTTGAGTTAACGAGATAAAAATGTTTGGACGGACAGCACTATTAATAATTCTCTCCAATGATGACCAGCTTCGTACCTTGTATTGTAGTGTAAATTTGAAGAGCAGGACAGAAATATGAGACATATCAGCAAGACAAATGCAGGGAACAGCAGGGGTCTGGGGCAAGAGAAAGTGCTGAATCAGCAAAGAGACATCCGAGGTAGATTGGAGGTCAGCAGGGGCGAGGCTAGGCCTTTTTCAAGGATAGATTAAACAAGCATACACAATATTCAAGCACCCCTAATCATTCATCCCTCAAAAAAAAAAAAAAATTATGTACAATATATTGCTTCATTTATTGATATAATTTCATTTTGTTGGTTGATTTAATCAAAGCAAATATGCTTTTTTACTAATATAAAATAAACCTCACTCCTCTTTACTAAATGGTTCAGTCTATAGCACTACTGCTGTAGCTCCGCCCCCTCTCCGGACCCTGCGCTCTCTCTTTCTCCCTGGATTAAACTGTGATGTTGGTTTCAACAGCTTATATGGAGAAAACAATGAGCGTATGAACTGTGTAGAGTCTTTAAACAGACTCTCCTCTTCTCAAGCTTTCAGACAGTGTTTATTTGTTTACATTCCGTCTCATATTCACGGACTGAGGTCACTGCAGCTGATGGACAGACTGAGGTCACTGCAGCTGATAGACAGACTGAGGTCACTGCAGCTGATGGACAGACTGAGGTCACTGCAGCTGATGAACAGACTGAGGTCACTGCAGCTGATGGACTGAGGTCACTGCAGCTGATGGACTGAGGTCACTGCAGCTGATGGACAGACTGAGGTCACTGCAGCTGATGAACAGACTGAGGTCACTGCAGCTGATGAACAGACTGAGGTCACCTGCAGCTGATGAACAGACTGAGGTCACCTGCAGCTGATGAACAGACTGAGGTCACCTGCAGCTGATGAACAGACTGAGGTCACCTGCAGCTGATGAACAGACTGAGGTCACTGCAGCTGATGAACAGACTGAGGTCACTGCAGCTGATGAACAGACTGAGGTCACCTGCAGCTGATGAACAGACTGAGGTCACTGCAGCTGATGAACAGACTGAGGTCACTGCAGCTGATGAACAGACTGAGGTCACTGCAGCTGATGAACAGACTGAGGTCACTGCAGCTGATGAACAGACTGAGGTCACTGCAGCTGATGGACAGACTGAGGTCACT
>OMNZ01102716.1:0-15203 GCA_900303255.1 Lesueurigobius sanzi | reverse complement strand
TTCACTCACGTTAAGTCCATATTAAATGAATAAATACATAAAATAGAGGTGCCCAAAGAATATTAGCTTTACAAACTACAGCAGTATATTCATCGCTCCAACCATGGCAGTAATATAAAGACATTTAATTATGGTCCTATGGTATGTGCTGTCGCCAGTAAATATCCCGGCATCTCGATTTGTTGCCGTAGGAGTCCTGGTGATAACATAACACTGACTTCTCTTGGTCATATTGGAACTTGACGTGGCCGAGATCACAACTAGTTTTGACCGTTCACTCATTTTTTTAGTCCCAGAGACTAAATGTGTCCACTATAACACTGAAAGAGCCATCAAAGCGTATACAATTTTCTAAGTGCACGATATCAGTACTGCAACCGAGCGCGGGGAGAACAGGACAAACCCACGTGTGGTTTTTGTTTGTATCCGCGGACCGAAATCTCGCCAATTCTCGCACTTCCGCTTTCCAGCCCTATTATTCATTATTTCCTGGTTTGGATAAATGCCGTGTTAGGTGCGTGTCTGCCGCAAAATCCGTGGGTGAGGCCTCCTGATGAATGAATATTTGAGGGCGTTTTATTCAAATGACGCTGGTTTTCACCCGCTACATTTATCATCAGCACCTTGTGCGTACGGCAGGATCACAGTGGGACACACAGGTTCATAAATGCCACGTGGACTTCAGCGTATGGTCAAAATACACCCAAAATATACACCATTCTCTGCGCAACTTTGATAAATGAGGGCCAATGCCTCTGCCACTCGGGGCCATACCCACTTTCTTGGGGGTGTGGTTAACCAGACTAGTGGAAGTATGGCCAGTCTCTCAATAATCAATACTCAGGAATGGAGACGGACAGTCAACACAGTTCATATGTCTCCATTCCTGTTTCGTTGGTTATGAACTTTTATAAAATATCCAGAATGTCTATTGGCTTTACTTTTTATCCACAAACCGTCAGACTATTTCGACTATTTATACTTTTTATTAGCCATTCTTTCTTTTTCTTTTTTACCTTGGTAAACTCTTTACACACTGCCTATCCTTCGGTTTGTTTCTAAATTTGCCTTCCGTCTTCCATGAGCTCAAAATCAGCATCTTTTCTCCCCATGTCCTCCATAGTGACAAAACAACATTCTAAGCCATTTTTCTGGCAGTGACTGAATTGTGATGAATTGTACATTAAAGAACAAACAAAAAACAACTCTATTACCTTCTAACTATCAATACCACACCTCTTACTGTCACTATGCCACTTTGTAGGTAGAGCGTAGGCAGAAATTCTTCAGTCTTCATCTGTACTTTGTAGTTGAAGTGTAGGACGTTTCGATCTTACTCCAAAGATCGTCATCAGCTACATTTGTAGGTAGAGATTCTTCAGTCTTCATCTGTACTCTGTGGTTGAAGTGTAGGACGTTTCAATCTTTATCCAAAGACCTTCAACAGCGAATGAGCAGGATTGGCTCGCTTGTGGGTCTTTAAAGAACAGCTTACCCCCCTACCAGAGCCTAACTCCACCCACATCTATTTTTTGAAAACTGCGCCAGTTGGAGGCGTGGCCTGGCGGAGCAGGGAATGCCCGGGGGGTGAGAGTACTGCTGCTAACTTTATAAGATAGGGTTGAGTTTATGCTTGCTCCAGGAGCAGCTAAATGTTCCTCAATATGGACTGTATATGCTATATGTCTTTTAAAAGATCTTCATGAGCCCATTTCAGTTGCTGGATTTGTTTTACAGATGTGTTAAGTCTCCAAGCATAAAATGTTTAGAATCGCCATTAGCATCTGGGTAGCAACATTAGACTGCTGTTGTTGTTGTTGTTGTTGTTGTTGTTGTTGTGTTAGCGGCAGGGCCCACAGCGGCAGGGCTGCTGACGTCACATCAGTCTTGGGACATCAACTATTGAACCAATAAGGTGACAGACTCCAAAATTCAAATGCCATTTAGTTTTAACCTCAAGAGGGCGCCACACAGACGGTTTTAAGCACAAAAGTTAGATTTAGAGTAATAATGGAGACAACACTATTAGACACCCATTTATACAGTTAATAGGCAAAAAAAGTTGGTTTGCTGTTTAGTTGTTCTTTAAGGCTAAACCAGTAGGAGGAGTGAACCCTTTAACCGCCAAATGTATTTTAGCCATAGAGAACAACAGATAAATGTTTTACCAGTTCCTCTCACATCTCCAAGTTAGACCTAAACGTTCACCCACTTTATTTCTGATATCCATTGTTTTATAAAAATGTGTTGTTTGTTCAGATCACAACCTGACAAAAACGTGAGCGCCTGTGGAGTTTGTTTGACATGACAAAGAACTTCTGTGGCCAGTCTGCAGGCAGTCAGCCGCTTACGTCACACATGCACTGTCCCTGTGTTTCTTGCGTTATTTGCCCGTAGACAGGCTGTAGGAGCCCGCACGACCGGTTTTGACCTAGGCTTATGACGGACAACTCCTGTACGACTGAGAACGTACACAGACGGAGTTTATGCCCCTTTGCCATCACCATGATAAAACAAACATTTACTTTGTCAGGAAATTAAAACTTTTAGCTGTACTTGTAGACCGCTTTATACATTTTCTGAGAACATATGCTGCTCCTGCCAAAAATGCACTTTAGTAATTAAATTGGGTACAAAGTTTAAATTGGCCACATCTAAACCATTGTAATAAAATATGCTGTTTTAGTGTAATATCAATCTGAGTCACTAAAGCAGACATGTTTTATGGAGGTTTAGAAGCTGGCATTGCTCTCCACACAGCTGTCATTTCCATTTAAATTCTATACAGTACAGTACAATACACAGCATCTGAATACACACTCTGAGATATAGGGACCTTTAGCTAACAGAGCAAAGCACCACTGATGAATTTTACATGAGGCCAATAAATCAACTCTGCTTCCTAATTTACTCCTAATTGTGCGGGAACTGGATGTATTTTATGCATTGTTTTCCTCCGCACAAACCTAACTAGATTAATGCGAATGGGGACACAATCCATTTTCAAATAACCTCTCGGTGGTCGATTGAACCGATGCTGCGTACAGACGCCATTAATAGCTGGGTAATGAGAGACTCCGGTAAAATGAATGAACAGGTGTAGTTTACGTCATGTCAGACTGTTGCGGTGCACAGTGCTGCGGATATGAAATGTCCTCTTTGATTGATGATAGCGCAACATAATAGTAATAGTAACACAGTTTAAACCACAGCACAAGAGACGTAATGAATTGTGCAGCAGGTTTTTGTATTTCACTAAAGCAACAATGGATGAGACAGGTTGTGTTCTAGCTTGTAAAGGTAGAATACATAAATGTTTATACAATTAGAAATACATAAACCTAAACAAAAGTGTATTTTGTGCCAGAAATCTCCAAAAACACGCGGCCTTAACAAGTGTGTATTAGTCGATGCCAAATAGCGTTTTATTTGTTTATTTGGCCGGTAGATTATCATTTTAGATGTTTCATTGTGTTAAATAAGTTTACGTCAGGGGTAGGCAACATCAGGCCCTCCAGTGTAGAACCTCTGGACCCTAAGATGATTTGGGGAAATATTACTGCACAAATCAGCGATCAAATACCTGTTGAAGTACCCATAAAAATGCAGAATATACTCTTTAAAATGTACAGGAAAAACACCCCACGCAAAACAACCATCTGATTGATGGATTGATTGATTTTTTTCGGTCATTTGATGCACAAACAAAATTACAGCTACAAAACAATATCACATAGTTTACATAACTTAGACCGAAATGCGTCGGCTGAACTATAAGCTTATGTTGCCTACCTTTACATGTGCCTAGGCCAGTCGCGATAATTACATATCAACTTATCGCTCGATAAGTAAAAGGAAGGACGATAACATTTTTAGGCTCGATAAATTCGATAAACACACGTGTTGCTATATTACAGGAGAATGAACGCAATCCGCGGCGCAAAGAGCATCTGTCTGTGTAGTGCAGGCATCGTGTCGTCTCCCTATGTGCGTAAAACAGGCCTCACCAACACATTACGTAGATTATGCACGTATCCATATCATTTATATATCAGTGGACACGGCTTTCAGAGAGAGGCGGGGTGTAAACAGAACAGCGTGCTACAGATGTGGCTACAACACTTTTCCACCTGCTAAACTCAATGGATAGAGCGAGGACTGAATAAACAAAGTGACAGACCTACATGTGCCTTTCTTACCATTGTACTTTTCTCATTGAAAATACAAAAAAAAAATTTAAGCAGTTCATCCATTAAGGATTATTTAACAAATTATTGTTCAGAATTCATGTATCTGACAAGAGGCAGGTTTTTACACATTCTTTTGAAATGAAAGCGAGAGGTGCACAGTTTAAGTTCCTTGGTGCAGTTATTCCAGAGTCCCTTTAATAGAAAAAACCCATTGTATTTGTTCTCAAATAATGTTTATTGAGGATTTCTACTCCTCTGAGCTCACAATGGCTCCGTCTCATATCAAAAATATAAGTCATAAAATTTCAAAGTTTGAAGGTTTGTGAATAAAGGATGAGTTGGCTGGTTGTAGTTTGAGAATGTGATGAGTCTTATAGCCTTTTTTTTGCAGTGTAGCAATTGGTTTGGTGTTTGTTTTGTAGGTATTACCCCAAATCTCTATACAGTATGTTATATAGGGCATCTACAAATCAGTTTATTTTAGCTTGAGTTGAGCAGGTACTTTCACACTTGGAACAGGAAAATACGTCTTATTGCTCCTAAAACGAGATGCAATTTCTTATTGACCTTAAAAAAATGATGAATCAAATTTTACGTGAAATAAGGGGGAAAAAATCTTATTCCATTGGCAGATCTTTTTTTTACTTTGCAAGTCAGAATTACTTAAATTACAGTGACATATTCTTAAATCCAGTCATTTTAACTCGCGAAAACATCTATTTTTTGCAGTGCTTTAGGTCATTTATGAAATTTGTAGGACGTCCTGCTCGATTTTGGGCTACAGTTGGGATTTTCGGCCCTTGGTGTTTTGACAATGAAGAAAATCTGCCCTCCATCAGCAAACTTGCCTACCCCTGGTTTACATCAGACTTGTAACTAGGGCTGCGCGATTTTGACAAACCTAATTGCGATTATTTTTGGACTGAAATTGCGATTGTGATTCAATTTGTGATTTTAATACTAGGTATTTATCCAGTATATTTTTGTCCAGGCATGAGATAATATGGAAATCTCGTCTCACGATTATTTTTGGACAAAAGTATCACGATTCACAATATTATCACGATGGTGCAACTTTTCTTAAAGGAGCACTACTTTTTAAGTGAAAAATAAAATCCTGATATTAGTGCATAGTTGACCTTTTAGTGAGCCAGTGGCTGTATGGCACCTTTACTTTCCATCACAGTGGCCTCTATGATGCTCCAGAATCAATTGGTTTTCAGGGTTTCATAGAAACGGACCAGAAACCCTAAAATCATTTGATCTTGGTGCATCATAGAGGCCACTGTGATGGAAAGTAAAGGTGCCATGTTGCACCCATACACCCACTGGCTCACTAAAAGGTCAACTATGCACTAATATCAGGATTTTATTTTTCACTTAAAAAGTTGCATAGTGCCCCTTTAAGATGAATTGGTTTTCAATTCTGGGGCCGTAGTTTTATGACAAGTATCTTCACGATTAACTAAAACCTTGTTTTCATCGTGTTGACCGATATTATTGTTTACTGTCGTGGTCCTTACATTGTCAGCAAATACTTCTAAAACTGCTATTGTACATTGCAGTACTCATTTATTATATTTCAGCTTCATGAAACGTTTGGAGACACAAGGCAGAAAAAAATCTCAGCCTTTGGGGTTTGGTTATTATTATTATTTAAAATATCGATGTCGATTTGATTGTGATTAATTGTGCAGCCCAACTTGGAACGTTGCCTCTGAATAACGTCTTACAGCTTACTTTTTATGTACATTTTTTTCTAAAAGTCCTAAATGTCAGAGAAACTTTCCAACAACAAGGAATTAATGTCAGTTTGTAATAAGCTCTGGTCAGATATAAAAAAGATGTATTTTTCTCATTTCGGCTGTGATTTACTTGAAGCATAACCTTGCCGTGTGCACAGCAGAGGCCCGGTACCTTTCTCATAAATTACTAACCCTGGGCTGTTTGGAGTAATTCTCCGCCTGACAACATGACTGAAGTTGTAATTTTATCCAGCCATTCCCCGCTGAGCAAAACTTGCATTCTGTACCTGAAAGAAACCTCACTCTGGCGCCTCAGTGGAGCAGACCTGTAATTTATGACTTCTCTATTAACACACTTTATTATCCAGAGCAGGCTGCTCTCTCTCTGCAGCCAAACAATTATTTTAAACATTTTTATTCATTTGAAAAGGCTCATTTGTGAGGTCATCAACAAAATTAGATTTTCCTTCTTGTGATTAAAAGCCAAAAGCCACAGGAGACATCTTAGTCTCTTTGCTGTTGCAGAACTTAACTAGCAGTACTCCAAGAATAATGCTAAACAAAATATTAGTATTTATTCAGTAAACCTGCAGAACATACTTTTTATTAGGTAAAGAGATGAGTAGCTAGAGGCGCTCACTGGATCGAAGGCGTATCTTGTTGGCCGCTACAAGGTGCTTTTTTATTTCTTGAGTAATGAAATTGAGTAGCCATAATGTTGTAGTAGAAAGTATAAAAGGTAACCAACCATAGATTAGGGCTGCTCGATTATAGGAAAAATAATAATCATGATTGTTTTTGTCATAATTGAAATCATGATTATCCAAACGGTTATTTGTTTGATGTTTTTTTTAACAAAACAATGCAAAAGATATATAAGACATATATAAGACAAATATATCAAGTATATTCACTTTGGGAAGGGTCTCTGAGCCCTCACACGTCACACCTGCCCCCTGCTGGCCTGCTCTCACCAGCACAGATGGCAGATGATGACATCATCATGGTGTGCTGTCAAAGTGCGAAGTTAGCAGTTTTGGAAAATACTAACTTTTTGACACGTATTTTCAACGCGACTTTAAACGCTCTTCCCGGAGACATGGCTGGGCTTATTTTAAAACCCTCCCCTTTCCATTGCAAAAGATATGTTGTCGGCGACGCGGGCGCGGCTATAATCGCTTGGTCTCGATTACACTACTTTTGTAATCGTGCAGTGTAGTAATCATAGTCGAATTTCAATTAATTGCACAGCCCTAACATAATCCACCATGTTTTTTGCGTCCAACTGGCAGTATTCATCATTTGACATTTAAAATGTTGATGAAAAAAGTAAACAACTTCATTCTGCTGGTGTGTACTATTGGTGAATAATCATTACTGTACATACTAAAATCTCCATTGACTTTTTTTGGAAGATGCCAGGAATCCCATAAATCTTTGCAGCTTTGATGACAGTCGTGTGTTCTCTAACTGCTCGTACCATCGACACTCAAGGCTACTGTATATTCACCTGATGCTAGTTGCTCACTTTTCCACCAAAAAAGCCTCAGTATTTTGACGACTGCTCACTGTTGTTTATGCATTCTGTTTAATTAGATCCTGTGTTGATGCCTTTCTCCTCGCACCTGTTGCAGTGTCCCCCGTAACGCTGTTCTCACATTATGATACGTTTATAGCCTCACTTTGGGCTCACAGTGGTACTTTATTGTTTTGTACTTCCTGATAGCTGCAGGGGAACAAATAACGTTGGCCACCTTCTCCTCGGGGGCCCACAAATCCTGCTCCACCGCGACACCGACTCACATTATATACGCTTGTTCTGTCCTTTATGGCCGACTCAGGATACCAGACATCACATCGAGTTGTAATAGTTTCTCACTGTGCAACCTTTTAGGGCAACGCAGTGCAGGTGAAAAGACAAGAGCGTTTACGTTTTAAACCGTCTTTTGATGCTATATCGTAATGGAAGTTAGGGAAAAAAATGAAGACTTGGATCTAATCATCACACACACGTTGTAGATGGTTTGACAGCTGCTGAAAACATTGTAATAAGTGATGGCTAATGCTAACACTAACTAACTTCTATAAAGAAAATACATTGCACAGGCTAACAAATTCTGAAAAATATAGTGGATTAGCCACCTTGTACATAATTGTCCCATTCTGTTACCAATGGAGGGCCTTTTTCCTATTTATTCTATGGACTGTACTAGGTTGATTGAGCAGACGACATTTTACATCTATCTTCAGAAGCTTGGTGCAGACTGTTGTTGTGTCCTTGGGCTAGACAGTTCACCCACTGTCTGCGTGAGTGGTGCTCCTGTCAGTCTACCCCAGGGGCAACGGTGGCTACGAACGAAGCTTGCCACCGTCCAAATCCATCAAATACCCTTCCCTTTTCCTGTTTTCTGATTGTCTCTAGAATGTAGGACTAGTAAACACACAAGCTAGTCTATTTCAATGTTTACCAATCTTACATTCTGACTACAAGAGTGAGAGGAAGCTTCTGGAGATAAAAGCAAAACATCCTCAACGCCATCAACATAGTCCAGTCGACAATATTTCAAAATGTACACAATCAAACCAGGATGTACTGTAAGTGTATAAACTGCAAATAGGTTGCGTTCAAGTGACATCACAACATTCTAGTTTAAACTGAAGGTGGAGGGCAGGCAGGATTTCGGTTCTGGCAACTATGGTGGTCAAAATGCAGATTTAGTCTTTGACTTATTTTATTGCTAATCTTTCTGTAATTCCTGGGCCAATCCACATGAATCCACATGATGTATGACCTAAGGTCTAATTACTTCCTCATGTTATTTCTCAAGGCGTTCAAAAATGGTGTCATTATTCAAATATGTGACTTTAAGCCATAAAAATAATATGGCAGATTTGTGAATTCAATCACTCCCAAATAATGATCATGGAAAAAAATGTCAATATTCTTTTAGAAAATGTCTCTGAAATAAACATCTCTCCCATAGATTTGTATTTGCACCTGCCCTCCAACTGAAATACAATTCTACAATGTGAAGGCAACGTATTGGGTATTTGATTCATCCACAAATCCCATCAGTATCTGCAAAATATAGTTGGTAGAAGTGGAGAGTTTTGACTAAGACAAGAGAAAATCTTGACAGAATTAATTTTCTATTGGAGTCAAATATGAAATCCAAACTTGAGAATGGAGACAAAAAACAGCATATTGTTAGTAGCGCGAAATAGCTCATTATCTGACTACATGAAAAAGCATTGCTCCCAGTATTACAGCACTTGGAGTTGTGTCTAATGGTGTGAAGGTTGTGTGATCCGGGGTCTCCGGGGCACTGGAGTGTGAATCGAACTGTGTGGGACACAAAGGCACCATGAACAGCAGGACGCAGTGAATCATCCAGCCCACTGCTGTGTGGAGACACTCTGAAAAACTCAACACAATTTACATCACAGTGAGCTTGAGCAACACTCTGGATTTGTTACGGGGTAAAATGTAATCATAGGGTTGGTGTGGAGCATGGTGCACTTGGGAGGGATGAATGCCTACTCAAAATTTGCACTAAAGTCCAAATATTAAAAGGTGATATAAACTGAACTGCCCTTTCTATCGTTATTCTATTATTCTTCTCCCATTTTTTGTACATTTTACCGGTACTTCTATTGTAACTGTTACCAGTAACTGAAGTTAGCCCCCCTTATTGCAAATCTTTGCTTATGCTGGTTGGGCTGAAAAACATTTCAATCAAATATTAACTTCATGGAGGTGTTACCACTTCTTATTCCGCCTACATCTGCGATAGAACTTGAGATTGTGATGTTGAAACTTGTATATTTCTGTTTTTTTTTTTGGTGCATTCCATAACTCGTATATTTCGGGGGTTTTTGGTGCATTCCATATAATAATAAACCAATGGAGATGTTTTTTTTTTATCAGCAGTGGACCAGCAGCTGCCTGATATCTACAGCCGTGTCCATCCATGAGAGTGGATCTCGCCTCATTATGGTTTGCCTCGAGGTTTCTCCGTTTTTTCCACTGTGTTTTTGAGGTTTTTCCTTGCCGTGTCTAATGATGGGGGATACTCTCAGTTTGTTTTATATAGACTTTGCATTAGTTTGGACATTATATCTGTTCCTTGTTTCTCTGTTTTGATGTCTGTACAGTCTTATGGGGCGATGCTTGTTGCAATAATTGGCTATACAAAAATAAATTGATTGATGATTGATTTGTTAAGTACTTTTTATTTTGTTTTTAGTTGTTGTTAGTCTATGGGCGATGTTTGCTAGTTCCCAAGTGTACCACGGGACATACAGTACAAGTACAAAATCATCAAGTGTGCCATGAAAGATCAGCCAATTTCACTTGATTGGTAAGAGTATATTCTGTGTGCCTTTTTCAATCAGCTTTGAGTTGAACTAAACAGGCCCAGGTTTCAAACGGAGTAAGTCAGCCGAGACTAGATTATACAGTATGTCAGTCAATACATTCTTTTCCGTGACATTTTTGTTTGGTCGTGTGCCTTGTGATGTGTCATGGCTCAAAAAGTTTGGGACACGCTGTTCTAGAGTAGCCCAACATAACATTCGAACAATTTATTTTCTTACTGCTCCAGCTCCTTCCAATCACGTTACAGCAACAACGGTATAGTCCATTAGTCTGTATCTAAGGACTTTAAGGAATCGTTCTTAATTAGCCTACCAGATGAAAATTTCATCATCAGCGCTCACTTACCACGCCGCTGTCAGTCATTTCCTGTTGCCATGACAACCATGCAAATGAGGAACCTCGTTTTTTTTATGCGGTTTAAATGTAAAGCAGTGTCTTCTGATGAGGACTTTTGTATCAGCAACCATCCCAAGGACTCGTCGTCTGGGTATTCCATGTAATAATAGCTTTTTAAAATTGCTAGCTGCGTCTCCTCATAAGATTACATTTCTCCTGCACACACCGATGCCACAACAAGGTATCATTATGCATCAGCTTATCCGGTCTTAATACAGGGATTACTGTCGAGATCAGGATTGACTCGGGATTAAGCCACAGTTCATGAATGCTCATGTCTGGATGCCATCACAGCTGCTGTATGTACGCACAGGGCTGGCACAGGCTCAAGCATCTGTACCGGGGGGGCGCTCAGGGTGAGTCCTCGATGTCCTCTGAATAACGGTCCTGTTTGTCTTACCCTTAATGGTAAAAACTGGACACTAATGAAGGGACATAAATGCAGTGGCACAGTTGTAAAGAAAGGTAACGTGATTTGTTTTCACATTTTCACGAGTTGAGACCCTTTTGCCATAAGCCAGGGGCAGGCAACATCAGGCCCAGGGTATAATCTCGCCCTCCAGCATGTATCCTCTGGCCTCTGAGAAATATGACTCCATTAAAAAATACAGAAAATACAGCCAATTCCTTCTGTTTAGGAAATATGTCAACAAAAACCCTGCCATAAACTATTATTCATATTTAAAGGCAGCAGCTTTGCCAGTATGTCCATTCTTCTCCCTCTTCCAGCACAAGTAAAAAGTAAGTATGTTTACAGTAGTAGGGATGTAATGATGCGCTCCAATAAAATTTTCTGATGTTTTTATACTTTATTTTTACAAATGAATATGCCTCATTTTATTATCAAAATATGTTTCTTTTATTTAACATCTGCAGTTTTGTCCCTGTAACAAACTGTAACTGGGAAAATGGCTACTAGGGGCCCTCTAGAGGAAAAAGCATGTGTTTACCCTCTGGGTCGAAATGCCTGGCTGTTCCCTGAATGGAACGCCTGGATTGTTTTTAGCCTTCCCAAACCAGAGTGCAACACTAGCCCAAAACTGCAGTGAGCTGTTTACGTGGTTCTAAATTATTTTCCCCATATTGAACAATTTTGATTTTCGATTTGATAACAAAAAATTAAAAAATAAATATGGCCTTAACTACAGTACTGGTGATTATACAGATTACAGGGCACGGCCTGATCCTGTTGTAATGCTACATCACTTCTAAACTGCGCTAACTGCTAACTTTCTATTAAAGAATCAGGAATGGGCACTTCCCCTCCCACACAGTAGCTACAGGACGCCACACAGCTCTCACGTTGCCAAAGACAAAACAAAAAACGTGCAGAGATCGCACAAAAGTTAAAATGTTTGAAGAAACAACGCAAGATTGCAACAACAGCAGCTACGTTGGCTAGCGCGCCAGCACAGATTAAGTTTACTAACAATTGTTAGAAAAGCATCTCTGACCTACCATTTCCATTGGAGTAGAAATCCTAAAGAAATGCTCATGTTGCTTAGTGCTCCAATATATGGGGGAAACTGCAGGTCATTTTTTCACCATCAGCAGTTATGCTATGTACAGCTATGAAGCTGTATTGATTTTGTGAACATGTAACTGGAAACAACTGAGCATTTACCGCCATCTACTGGACTAGACTTGTAATTGCTAGTGAGCAGTATGTTTTTTTCCTGCGGATGGATTTACTAGTTTGCACGATGTTTAAAGCTCACCACGCGATTTTTCTAATTAATTGATAATTCTTAATGACGAAATTCGATAAAAATTTGATTAATTGCCCAGCCCACTACAACATAATGTCCTGGGCTCTATGTACAGTTTGCTAAATCCTCCTGCTACAACCTGTCCTAAATACAGTATGTCGACGTGGAAACCCTGTCAGGACGCGCCCCATGTGGCATTGAAGGATGAGCAAAATGCAAAGAACAGTATATGCCTTTCAGTACTTTATTACTATTCCAGACACTGCATGCTGAACTGGTTATGAATATGCATGATCCCTAAGAATTGTTTGTGTTTTTCTTTGATGCTGTTAAACGTCCTTTATGCACACAGTTGGAAAGGCGTGTGTGTGCATTTTATTGTTGCATCTTAAGCGTGAAAGCAACTGAATCCTGGCCTCATGAGCGCAGACACCAAAGCTATAGGTTGTGCCATCTCCAAGTTTACAAGTTTACGAGATGAACATGTCCGAGTCATCATCCGTCAGCCTTGCCCCCAGTGCTGTCCCCAGTCTCTCCACGGCTCCACTAGATCAAAGGCTGTCACTGCTGCCTGTCTTCTGGAGCATGTTGTGGACTATCTCTGCTCCAGGCATCACTGTTGTCCTGTCAGCGACCCTTAATACACTATAATGAACAAACAAAAGCCACTGGCAAACTGGGCTGCACAGTACATTGGCAAATAGCGGAATCACAGAGGTCTCCATCTGACTAAGGTTTTCTGCTTACACAGCCTGAAACAAAAATAGATAGATAGATAGATAGATATAGATTTATTTCTGTTTAGATTTAATGTGCATAACCTCAACATTAAATCATCATATTATTCAAATATCGCATTTTTTCTTGCCACTTACCCCCATCAAGGATTATGACTTATTTTATTTATTCCCCAAATCAGTGGTTCTCATCTGGTGGGCCGCGGAACTATTTTTCAGTGGGTTGCAAAACTTATGTACACTGCAAAAAGTGGTTTCTCGATAAGTTAAATTTGAACTTGCTTAGTAAAATTATCTGCCAATGGAACAAGTATTTTTAAGAAGAAAAAGCATATACAGTAATTTCAAGTAAATATAGATTTATTATCTAATCTTTAGTGCAAGAAGTTGTTTTTTTCTTATAAAGTGCAAAAATACTTGTTCAATTGACAGATAAGATAATTAAACTTTATTGGTTCCGAAAGAAATGACAGTGCTGCCGGCGGCTGCACACAGTCACAGATACATAATAAGATCATTTTACTGAGCAAGTTAAAAGGATGAGCTTCTTCTTCCTCTCCTTCTTCTTCCTCTCTCTTCCTTTTCTCTTCCTCCTCTTCTTCTTCTTCTCCTCTTCTTCCTCTTCTTCTTCTTCTTCCTCTTCCTCCTCTTCCTCTTCTCGTCTTCTTCCTCTTCTTCTACCTCTTCCTCTTCTTCTTCTACCTCTTCCACTTCTTCTACCTCTTCCTCCTCTTCTTCTTCTACCTCTTCTTCTTCTTCTACCTCTTCTTCTTCTACCTCTTCCACTTCCTCCTCCTATTCCTCATCCTCTTCCTCTTCTACCTCTTCTTCTTCCTCTTCTTCCTCCTCTTCCTCCTCTTCCTCCTCTTCCTCCTCCTCCTATATTGTAAGAGCAAATTAAATCCTTATTTGTGTCACGGCCTGTTAATATACTGTAGATTGATCCAGTTGGGAACCACTGCCTGAAATCATTAAATACCCTGCACATGTTATCTCAAACTTAAATGCACAAGGTGAATATTCCACATTTTGATACAGACTCTTAAATGCAGGAACTATAGCCCACTGATTCTCTTACTAAGGATCGACTGTATTTAAAAGGCTGATGAGGCTTGAATTATCTGGCGTCTTGCTCCAGGAGACAAACGTCTATAGTTTTTAGGCCAATCCCAGTCACATAAATCAGATCCAGCCTTTAGACATTATCCGAAACCATTTGAACTTTCCCTTGTCGAGGCAAATTAATCCGGTCTGTCTATACGCCATGTGGGTTAATTGTCATTAGCGACTACAAGATACTCCAGGGGGTCCATTTTTCATATGGCTGTGTGGTCAGTGCAGAAAAGCAGCCCTGTTAGAGCCCACTGTGTTTCAAACAAAGCTTATTTATCAATGCAAATAAGCTGCTATTAAGGTCAGAGGTGGAATTAACTTTGCACTTGGCATTTCCAACTGCAGCTATAATGAGGTAACTGGTCAAAAGTTTTGCGAGAACTGTGTGCAATTTCCTTCTCAATTAAATGGGAGCTGTTTTCGCCAGTGTTTGTTAAAAACCCACCACTTTGACAGTTAGATAAAATATCCCAAAACTGGTCTGTAAAAGTAGAAAAAAGGGACTAAACTCGCTCCATACCAAAATAAAAGCACAATCGGTAAAGGACACATACTTACACCAGGCCTAAACCAAGTCTAACCAGATATAAACAGCACTATGGTGAATGTAAGTCGTGCTTGAATCTTTCAGGAACAAATTAAGAAGATATACAGTGACGCCAATAAGTATTTGATCCCCCTGTGATTTTGCAAGTTCTCCCACTTAGAAATCATGCAGGGGTCTAACATTTCCATCGTTGGTGCAATTCCCCTGTGAGAGACAGAATCTAAAAAAAAAAATATATATCCACAAATCATTTGTATGATTTATTAATATTTTTGTATATTACTGTGTCAAAAAAGTATTTGATCCCTTGCTTAGCAGCCAGATTTCTGACCCTCAAAGACCTGTTATTCTGCTTTTAAATAGTCCAACTACACTCTGCTCATGATTC
>OMNZ01102703.1:0-11733 GCA_900303255.1 Lesueurigobius sanzi | reverse complement strand
AGGATATCTTTGGGGCTTTTCTCCGTGTGTCAGTTGTGCCTCGCGGTGAAGCAGAGGAGAAGTATCACGGTCAGAACAGGCTGGATTGGTTTGATAAAGCCATTATAAGGTCAGTAGATTATGCAAAACATGCACAACGCTGGTGCTGTGACGTCATCGTTTTAGGAAAGCTGTAACAACGGAAAACTGCATTTTGAAATCTTTCCACCCTGAGACGTGGTTTCAAACTTTATTGTTTACACTCCCCCAAAACGCCGGCTTCGTGTGGATGATAGGCCGGTTTGATATAATACTTTTGCGTTTAGGCCCGTCTTCATCTTCGTAACCCCTGACGTGTGGACGTCAGGGGTTACCGACTAAGAAGGGAAGTATATATGAATGATGGTCTGGCTTTCCTCAGAAGCGTCACCTGACGTGTGTGACGTGGCTTTTATCAGCTGATGTTCCCAGGCGTGGCCAACTTGACAGATTTGGTAGACTTATCAGGTTGGCGTGGCCAATCGGACAAGTCTACCAGAGGTACAGATAAGAGGTACAGATAACGCCCACTACACCTATTGTCTTACTCTAATGAACAATAATCATCCATCATTTACGGTTTGAAAACTGGAAAAGACAGGGACCCCACTCTTTAAGGTCATCAGGTACATAAATCAATGCCAAATCTATGCAAATGATTTGCTGTGGTGGATAGGAAAACAGATTGTGTTTAACACTTGTGTTAGGAAGTTGAGACACAGAATATTTTGAATCTTTTATAAGCCAGAGAACCCATTTATTTTCACAAGTCAACAGCACATTTGGAGAGGAGGAAATTGCTAACATAGGGATCGTGACTCCAGTGTTGGTCTAGGCCCGCAACCTGAATAACTCCAACAGGAACTTAACACGTTGGAGGCAAAAAATAAGCAGGATGCTGCCATTATTAGCTGATGTTTGTATTTTCTGGTTTCCTGTGGGGATGCGGGCGAAGCTGTGGAGAATCATCAAAGGCCCACATCAACGCATGCATGAGGTTTCAACTTAGCCTCTGGGCGCCCGTTGCTCCAATTCGATCTTTTGAGCACTTGACCGCCCGTTATTTTCAAAAATAAAAGGAACCCGAATCTCCAACTAAAGGTGCAGGGGCAATTAGGTGATTGAAATGGGAGCCGTCCGAATTCGAAACATATGATCCCAAGGAATGTTAAGCTAATGTTGTTTGAGCATCACGGGTGGGTTGCGAGGACAGTGTGTGCCATGTTGACGAGCCGTAAAGTGTGTCTCACATTAGAGTGGGCCTCCGCAGCAGGTTGGGAGAGCGTGACATCACCGGAGGAAAAGGCGCTGTTTGGATTAACGCGAACGGAATTAGAGGAGTCAATCAATCTTCATCTTCTATGGATATCCACTATCACAACAACACCCAATCAGGACATTACAGGAGACTTCTCATTAGTTCCAATTTGAGGCAGAAAGGCGCACTCAGACATAATTGCAGAAAATGGCCACCGTTACAAATTGTTCTATTTTAAAATATGGGAAATATTTTGAGGTCTTTTGGAAGTTGTTGAATGTAATAGATCATGTTACGCCATTTCAATGAGCTGGTATCCATAAAATCTGCCATTCACCACAGCTATGGTGATTGAATTTAAAAGCAGACCGTTTCGTTTTAGGCTAAAGTTAATATGTAAAACATTTTTAGAGTTGTCAAATCAATTCAACCCAGTTCAGAACTTCAGAGGTATCATTTGTATCAACTGCAGCACCCTTGACTGGCTCAGGAACGATGATCAAAACCACTGAAGCCAATATTTCTGGGGGAAGGAATAGTTGGTGCTCAGTAATGGTGGTAGACTGTGTGAAGAGTCCACCTGGTGAGTATCAGTGTGAGGGGAAGCATCTGCGGTGACAGCATGAAGCCAAGTGCCACGTGATAAACTACAATCACTAAAGTAATGATCAGGTAAAGGCCAAAGAGATAGTGGTTTACCCGTACAGGATGTTGAGCAATCAGTGTTTATGAGTGGCTATTTGTAATCTGTTTCCATTTAAAATTAGATGAAAGGAAACTGTAGTAATCTGATAATGTGTCTGTAAACTACAAATGTAATAGGTTGCGTATAATTCTCTGGGCTTGCATTTTGATATAAAGTAAATAACATGAAATAATTCTATTTATTTCTAAAATCAATCCCGTTTCTGATCTGAGTCTTGCTGGATTACGCACGTACTTTTTAAATTTTTCTTTCTCTCTCCTCATTTTGCAAATTTACGGAGTTCTACTTTAAATAAGGATTGTAGATTAAATGCTGAGAAGATCTTCCATTTTGAATTTGGATTATTTTTTTTTATGCAACTTGTACACAATTTAAGATGGCACGATTGACATGAATTTGTTAAATAGGCCATATGACGATATTAGACCATCTTACCATCTGTTATTTTTATGAGATCGTTTTATCACGATCCAAAGCACTTCTGCTACTGTCTGGGAAGGAAACCCAAGGCCTGAACTTTCAGCAAACACAATGACAGACGCTAATGTGAGAACTCTTTTGGCTGCGAGCCGCTCTTCTCCCGTACGGTACAGTATAGCATTGAGCTGTGAGCTGGACCCGACTCCTCAATCGAAAGGATGAGGCTTTTCTGTCTCTAATGCAGTGGGACTTAAACAAATAACCGAGAAACTCGAAGATCATCCATTTTGATCTAAACAATTTGAATGCTGTTTGGAGCAAAATGGATGATCTCGACAGCATTCAAACTACAATCCTTAGAGAGAAAGAAACATTTCAAAAGTAAAGTCCATGTGTAAACCAAAGTATAACTTAAGTTCTATTTATCATCTTAAAAAATCGTGATAAAATCGAAATCATGGTTTTATAATTTTTTCCATATCCCCTAGGCTATATTACACAAAAAGATGACTTTTGTTTTTGCTTTTTAATCATGTTTCCTTTTATGTTATTATCACTACTGAAGTTGCGTTTCATTTTGTATCTCATGCAAAAGTGAAGTGTCTCTCTTTATCTTCATGACCGGATCAGTGCCCATTCACTGTCAGTCATTATTTTTTATTTAACCTTTATTTAACCAGGAACGTCCCATTGAGATTAAAAACCTCTTTTTCAAGGGAGTCCTGGAAGAAGATGGCTCTGTATTAAAATGCTGTGTTTAACCATGTCATTGGAACACAAAGACGGACTGTGCTGCAGTAATATGAACAGAATACAGTATAAAATAACTCGAGATAGAAGTGAGACCTTTCCCAAACAGAGCCAGAGTCAATGCCATCTCTTATAATGGAAGTCAATAGGCCACTGTGTTTTCTGAAGGATAAAACCACCGAAGTCTCATAATGTGTGGTTTTAGAGGATGTGTAACTTTCTTCTGCTCAACAGGTTTATGTAGATCCACGTGTGTTCACCAGCAGAACGTCTACACAGCCCCACACACAAATGGTCTCAACTTATATAACACTTTTCCACCTACGCGAGGCACACAACGCGCTTTACAGGACGGAACCACTCGCCCATTCACACTCTCATTCATACACCAGTGTGCGCAGCCACTGGAGGCGAGGAGGGGGAAGCGTCTTGCCCAAGGACACAACGGCAGGGAGCACCTGCAGGAGCCGGGATTCGAGCCCTCGACCTGAGTGCTCTACCATGTGAGCCACTGTCGCCCCGACTGTGGGCTAATGACCATGTTATTTAATGGGCAGATCTATCCAGACCGTTAGATAATAGAAAGGCGCTCTCTGTCACCATCCTAGTGCTCTGAGCTTTCAAATGAGGAATGGCATCTTGACATATTGTGAAACTCGTACTAAGAGCATTCTATAGACATTACCTTTAAGTTTACTCCGTCAAATGTCCTCAGATAGCATCACTTTAGCTTCATGCCAATAAAAAGTTAATAAAAATATAATTTCCATGCACTTTTTGCAGCCAAACGATTAATTGTAAAAATAATCGGCCTGTTTAACTGTTTAGGTACTCCACCTGTAAGTGTGTGCTGTTCTGAAGGAGAGTTCCAAGATGGGAAACATGATTTTGTCAAATCAACAGCATTTCCATAAATTGTAAAGTAGGATAATCATTTTAAATTTATACATCACTATATTAATCTGAGCGTGAGGAATTCTTATTGCATTGTACCTCATTTTTCTCTGAGAATATCAGTGTTGGGTTGTTGGAAAGAGATATCCTTTGCACAGCGCCTGTCTGTGTCTTGATAAATTCCAGAAAATGTGTAAATATATCAAAGCTTTCAGCAAACATCTGGCACACACTTGGTGCTCTGCGGCGACCACTTAACCACAGGGTAAAGAGCTGGAGAAGGACTTTTCCTCTCCAGATATTGCACTGCACTTATTTTACTGGTGCTTTAGTGCTGGTTGTAAAGCGGTGGCTCCGTGTCAGCCTATATGTTGAACAGTGGGTGCCGACACAATGACAATAGAAGGTAGGGACTCCCGCTGAGTTCTTGAAATTATTTATGTGCACAGAAGGCAGCGCAAGAGGCAATTGCATGGGAATTGTCACATCAATCTTGCGGGTAAAACTGGTAGTCTCTCAAAAAGTCCATCGAGAGAATACCGCTTTCTAAATTTGTCACTGAAGGGGGCAGCTACATGGAGCTACACTGTTATATTTCCATGACAAATGCCATGTTTGATTTGAGTTCCCAGGACTAAACTAAAAACCAAGTTCTCAAACAGAGCACACGTCGTACTTTATACTCTCCACATGGCAGCTCCATCCACAAGCTTTCATCCAGCATTCCTCCCATCCATCCCGGTAAACAATAGCTGTTCTCATGTCATTCTCCGGCATTTCTGCATAGTCGCATGATGCTCTGAAAGGTCTTTTTAATGCACTCCATGTCTCTGAAGGTAGTCTGCTGCGGAGCATGTGTTTGGATATGAGGAATGTTTGAAGGCAGATGTAGTTCCTGGCTGCATCTTTTCAACAAACTGCCTCCTGGTAATTGGCCATTACTTTAGAACTGAGAGACGGAGCTGTGCAGAGGGCAACTGCACTTGTCTGGAAACAATCATGGAGTTAGCAAGCTGGCAGACAGCCTTGTCACTGGGATATGCTTCTCCAGCTGAGTGTGGCAGCTCTGTGGAGGACCGACCCTGATGGAGGAAAATGGCTGACACCGAGATCTATTACAAAGGATGCATAATTTTAGAGCAACCTCCGGCGGCTTTTGACAGAGAGGCAAAGATGATGTACAGTGGGTTCAGAAAGTTTCAGACCTCTTTTAATTTCTTTTTTATAATACTCTTACACTAAAATCATATTTGAAAATATACTGTATGTACGTACACTACAGGTTATCAGTTTGGGGTCACTTTTTAATGTATGTTTTGTTTTATTTAAGACTATTTACATTGTAGATTCTCACTGAAGGGATTCATTTGTCCATGAACACACATGGAATTATTTTTAAACAAAAAACAACATACTTTGTACATACTCGAGCCAGATTAATTCATCTCACAACAACTGCATGAACCAGCCATTGCTCTCAAGCATACGCAGTTCTGCTGTTTTTGAACATTCACAAAAGTTTAATTATTCAGCTAAATTATACAATATTCATTGCCCATGATACAAAAAGCCTCGACATGAGAGTATAATTTTTTAAGATGAAAAAAATAATAATTTGTATCGGACTCAAATAGCCATAGGAACAAATAGAGGCGTATGAATACTTTATATATTGTATGGGGCCTGGTTCACTCAGTGTTTGCACAATGGATATCCTAAATAGCAGTTGAGAATTTACCCCAAAATGGCTCTAGTGATGAATCAGGTACAAACACACTATAAAATTGCAAGTGGTAAGTTAAGCAGTGCTTGCTATTTAACTCCTGGCTTGGTAAATCAAGGCCACAGTCTTTCTACTCTTTACATTTCTGATACACATGTTCCGCTGCTCCACTACGTATATTAGGTGACCTTCTACAACTAACTCCATAATTACTCCTGGGCACGCAAGGTATGCCAAGTGACCTTCCTCGTCTTGGACCAGACCTAAACATCACATGGGAAAAATAATAATAACAACTGACACGTCTATCTTCAGTGCAAACGGGCAACTGAATCCAGATGGAGGGAGCGTATCGTTACACTTTCATTCAGAGATATGAAAACAAAAAAGTCTTCGCTCTCGAATTTTTGCCTTTAAAGAAAAAAAAATATTTTAAAACTATACTATAGAGCAGAATAACATGGAACCAAATAAGCAAATGTAAAATGATTTGAAATTAGAAGAAAATATACACTGTACGAATGAAAGACTGTAGCATGAATACAGCTTAGTATGGACTGAAAATAACTGTCAGAAGTTTATTTGACCTGTGTTGTTTTCCTCCTTTATGCCAAAGCAATTTTTCAATAAGACAATTTTCTTTCACCTCTGCTGACCTCCTTGAAGTCCCCATTGACGTTTCTAAGTGAATCTTGCTAACAAAGTTTGTGCAGTCTAGTACAGTTGTCTGTTCTGTTCTCCATGCACACTGTACTGACTGAATCATACTTCTGTTTAAAAGTTTCCACTGCAGGGTAGAGCACACTCTACCACTGCTCCACTGGGAAACAGCTCAGCGTATACTATGGACCAGAACAAGCACTGTATCTGTCCCCAGTTTAAACTACACTGTATGTGAGGCAGTTGTCCTGGAGATGTACAGGTCCAAAAACAAGCAATGCAGGCACAAATTAATATGCAAAGGTTGTGGCTATCTCTTTGATCAGATGCCATAGTGTATTTTGAAGCTCTTAAAGGAAGGACACCGGTTCAGAGCAATGAGAGTGAAGATGACCCATTCGGCGTTGGGCCCCAGGGCCCTTAGAGCAGCCTTAAACCTGCTGATTCTCTCACATACATAATATAGGTAATACAGGTCAAATATAAGTGAGGCTTTAAATGCTAAATTCATACGGGAAGGTTCAGGTTACAGGAAGGTTTTGGGTAAGAACACGTTTTGAACTTACATTTAATAAAGTAAATAATTATTTTGTTCTGATAAACTGATATAGTTTAACGTCCTTCATATCCATATTATCCCAACTATTTTCAAATAGATAGACTTTTAATAGAAACAAAGGTTTAGTGAACATGTTTTAGGCAATGGCATAATTGAGTAACAAGGCTGACACTGCTGATAGTATTATGTATAGTTACAGTTTTATACTTAATTCTGTTTCAGAGGGGAAGCTTCTCCATCATCTCGTTCATACAATGTCCTTCCTTTCATCTGCTCAAAAAACTACAGACTAGTCTTCTGGACGTATACAGAGCTGACAGTGTGCTGGCACTGAGCCCATGTCAGCATTCACACTGGGAATCCAGCAGTGCTGCCGTCATATCAGAGAATGGACGATTTTTCCACTTGATTGAACCCAAATACTATCAATCATAAGTGTAAAGTTGAGACAGGCTTTTACCAATGAAATGCCAAAACCGTTGAATGCTATATTTAGACAGAAAATATTCTCTGAAGTCCAATCACGCAATGAGTTTGAATGGGATCAAGCAAGATTCTTGTTTGAGATTCTTTACATTATGCATCCACAAGGTTAGCCACAATGGTTCGTGTAGGCATTCAGAAGTGACAAAGAAAGCCAAATATGACTCAGACCAAGAAAATGTGAGTTAGGAACTTTCAGTTATAAACAGGCCATAGCCACATCACGGAGTGTGTGGGCTTCAAATGCATTTCCACACTTTAATCTTTGTTCATTTGTTGAAACAGCGTGGCACAATCTTCCCACTGTTACGCAGTAACTAGCTAGACTTTACTGCACGCTTTCAGAAAATTGTTTCAGTGGTTTAATTTGAAGGGCGTATAATAATCATGTGTTTAACTCCAAGAAAAGCTGATATTGTTTTCACTTGCAAGCAAAAGTTCGCAAGGTATAGATTTGGATTTCATTCCTAAACCTCCCGGGCTAATTCTAAGAAAAAAATGACCTCAGCTACAGGTTTAATTAATGGATTTTATATCTAAAAAAAATAACATTGGAGTAAACACCAGAGCATTGACCAGAGGAGACTGTAATGTGCAAAGGCGTAGTGTCTATCAGAGGCACACAGTCATGGAACTCTCTGCCAGCTCACATCAGGAACTGTGGTCATTACTCCACCTTCAAAAAGGTTCTTAAAAACTGTTTGAAGACAAACCAATCATGCACTCACAATGTATTCTCTTGGACGTTATCTCACTTGTTGTCTATGTGCTCTGTGTTCTCTTCTGTAAATGTTTCTTTTACCTGCCTTAGGACAACAGATGCAATTTAGCTTGTATGCCAACTCTGGCACATTTACATTGAGGCTTAAATGCTAATATGTTGATTAGTGTGCACTGTCCTAATTCAAATAAATAAATAAATAAAAATAAGTAAAAATTTTGAGAAAGATACACATCACATCAATACAACGGTAGGTTGAGCGACTGAGACCGAGAGTGAGAAACATTCCACTTGTGTGTGTTTGTAGAGCCCACTTTTAACTGGGGGCCATCTGACAGTTCATTTCACGTCCAAGAAAAATACTGACATTCTCCTGAGCGCATGTGAAGCCCAGTATGTTTTCAGAGAACTGTGGCCAACTTTGCAGTGGGCCTATTAACTTAAACAGTAAAACACCGAGCGAGAGAGGACAAGCTGTGAAATCGATGTGCGGGGCGGCGGAGAGCGAGGAAGGATTCACAACGCTGCTACTTAGGACGCGGCTGTGACTGACAATGAGGACGTGCTGGAGGTGGTCGAGATTTATAGCTTCATGGGAGTGAGAGCCGGAGCACACATCTGGCCTGACATCTGGGTTGCCATGACGTTGAGGAACAGTCGGAAACTCCATGTGACTTGAAGCAACAAGGGAAGAAGAGAAGTGTGGAGCCTGATTCTTTTCTCTATTAGATTCTGCATCAAACTATATCACTGTATGGTGTGACAAAGTTCTACTCTAAAATTCAGCATTTGTTTGAGCCACTAGAGCCACGTGGACGGAATGATGCAATTAGGGTGAGAAAGAAGGTGAAAACATAGATGTTAAGATATTTTGACGCCTTGCATGTCGGATTTTTCTTTGTTTTTGTCTTGAAATGACTATACTATCACCTCGTTTCCCTGTGTTTCTCTCACCTATCCATTCACAAATGCTGACATGTTTGGTTCATATGATGCATGGAATCTCGTCGCCAATACTCTGTAATCTAAATATGGTCATTTATTTTGTGGAAAACGCCAGACAAAACTTCAGATCCTGTTTTCACTGAACTTAACACATTGAGTGCCAGACTGTTTTTGGGATTTATCCCCTAGAGTGCCAGCAATCCAGAACATTTTTCATGATATTTGTAGCACCACAGCATATTCTATGTTATAGCTATGGGCACATACTATAGCTCGTTTGAAAGGTGAGACTCTAAAGCTTTCAGTGGGTGGAAACCGTTTATTTCTACGTGCCTCGGTTCCAGAAAAAAGTTAAGATAAAAAGAGGCTGTTTTCCTCAAAAATCACTGTTTTTACTCTAGAAACGGAGATAACAGGTAAAATGTCCAGACGAAATGCATAGAATCAATGGCTTTTCACAAGTTTTGTTCATCATTTATTTCTGCTCTGTTCATCACAGAGCTCCCAAAATCACACACAAGGTGTGTTAGAGTGTCTAGTTTCATAAAATAAAACATTTTTTTTTTTTAAACTTTCGTTTTTGGCACTCAATGCATGGGGACAAAAAAACGTTTTTTTTTTTTCGTTTTTGGCACTCAATGTGTTAACATCTGCGTTTTAGTAGCTCCTACAAACACCAAATCCACTATTGTACTTAACAATATTTTAAATAACTAATTTCTAGTCTGATGTTTTGAACTGATCTGATGTTAACTCCCTAAAACAAGGAGAAAATAGAATTGTTAACATTTTATACTAAACTATGAACTTTTTCAGAGGCTCAAAGGTAATGGGAGAGAAGCTGAAACACCATCACTGGACTTTCTAATTGTTTTACCTTATTCAAATCTGTTTAGCATTTTTGTTTGGTACTTTGGTCAACTGCAGTTGTTTTAAATGTGCCAAACAAAGGAAGTGAAGTTCAAAATGACTTCATTTGATGGCAGTAAAGACCTGGCACAGCGTCACTGACGAGCAAACCCAGGGCTTGGTGGTGATAAAAGATTGGATCCACACATTTCTCTCCACAGAAATCGACAACTTGTCCTCAAGCTTTGCCACCGACTGCGAATGTGTCCAGGCAACAATTAAGAGCGGAGCATTTGTCTTCATTTGCACGTTAGCTGTTAACTGTGCCTTGGGGAGGACCACTTGACCCCTGGGCTGTCACCGAAAATGCCGCCCATTTATTGTAACTTGAACAGAAAAAGAGGTATACTGATACGGGTTAATATGTCCAATGATTACTTACCAAGCAGGGCATGATAATGATCGCATTTGTTTGTTTGATTACAACCAATACTTGAGTCTATGTATTCACTGGTATTTCTATTTAACATCTAAATAAATTAATAAAAATATGATGTTTTCTTTTGAATTGTTTGTTTTTAATGGGGCCCCAAGAGATCTTCAAATTGATTAGGCGAGCCACGACACACTGGACTTTGGGAATGGCTGTATGATGATAAAAATAATAACTATTATTAGTAGTGCTGGGTGATATGACGATAAAAGTGTCTATTGTGCTATTTCTCTTATATCGTTTCTATTGTTTCCTCAATTAAAGCAAATATTTCATTAAATAAGCTACGACGAATGTATTAGTGCTGTCTTGTCACTATGCAAGTTTATATAAGTGATAAACAAGAATAAAAAATCTATTTGACTCTGACGTGGGTTGGCAACATGTTTCATATTATTTAACTCATGAGTGCTGAAAGATGGACACCCCACAGGTTGAAGTTTCATGCCCGGAGTCGCAAAACAAACAGAGACAGCTACGCAGGCAGTCCAAGAAGAAGCACTTTTACCGAAAAGAGAGTGATGTCTGTGATTTGGTTACATTTTGGGTTAAAGAGGTCCCACACAGAGCCGAAGACGAAGAAGTCATATGCAAGCTGCTACAACACTGTTCCCTCGCCAAGGTCCATGAAAAAGAAGACATGAGAATCCGAAAAGTGCGAGGTAAAGCAAGTTCTGGAACAGCCGGTCGCAAGTAGCGAAATGAAAAACTATAGCCACACAAGGCACGCCGTAACGTCCCAGCACCAAAAAGTAAGCCATTTGTCAAACTTTTGAGAGAATAACTGAAAACATACTTTATTGTGGTATATATCGTGATATACAGTATATCGTTATTGTGTTATAAAATAGTCCACATCGCTAGGGCTGGGTACCGTTAAACGATACCAGTCTGGTATCGGAAACATAATGAAGGTACTACCGGTATCGAAAAATAAATTGTTATCGAAAACTGGTACCGAAAAAATATTTCTCTTTATAAAGCAGATGTCTCTTCCTGGTGGGTCTGAGACTGCAGTAAAGAAAGGGCTCAGGTGTTTCAGCTCAAATAAATGATAAAAACACTAAAAGAAACAGTATGTTATAGAATAAATGATCATTATTGTTCTGTTTTATGGTTCTACAACAAAACTAATATCAAGCACGAGG
The DNA here is from genome assembly GCA_900303255.1 of Lesueurigobius sanzi. NCBI lineage: Eukaryota > Metazoa > Chordata > Actinopteri > Gobiiformes > Gobiidae > Lesueurigobius > Lesueurigobius sanzi. The sequence continues at coordinate 106 of OMNZ01102703.1, read as the reverse complement.
ATAAATGACTCAATTTGAGAATATTAGTCTTGTTTAGAGCAGTTTTGACTAGATTAGGCACATTTACTACTGTCATCTAGATTATTTGGTTTATTTCATGACAGTT
>OMNZ01102689.1:0-12760 GCA_900303255.1 Lesueurigobius sanzi | reverse complement strand
CTCCACTAAAGTTGCACCTACAACTCATCACACTTTCCAGATTGGTTTTAACAGTTTTTCATGACGATTTTGAATGTCTAATTTGTAAACTGATTTACTCCATTTTGATCCTCCTAAAACGAGGTGATTTTTTTGTTTTGTTTTACATGTATAAGAAAAAAAAAGTTTACTCAAAAACAAAACATGATTCAAAATTCCATATTTTGTTGCTGAAAACATAGGCAACTCTAGCCATTTTTACACATAAAATGCCTTATTTTTATATGAAAGCTTGCAATTAGTGATGTGACTTTTGTGACCGAATCTCTTAGAAGTGAACGGTTTGAACCGGATCTCAAATTTGAAAAGAGCCCACTTTCTTTTGTCTGTCTTTTAAGGCTGGGTTTAATGAATCGATTTGAATTGATTTTCCTTTGAATAGCCCAATAACGTGAACAAATAATAAAGAAAATCCATCCTTTTACAGCAACAGATATCGCCAACGACTTTAGCGAATATCTCCACGAGGAAATGTCATAGACTTGTGTTTCTTCTTTAGCATTGTGAAGAGGAAGGTTCAGGCTTTAAAATGAGCCCAGCCATGTTCATATGGGTTTCTGGGTGGCGGTGTGAAGTCGCGTTGAAAATTTGTGTCCAAAAGGCTAAGTTAGCATTTTACAAAACTGCTGACTCGGCACGCAGGGATTCAAACCGGTAAAAAGAGTTTTACTGTTTTAAGTTTCTTCTATATCAGACAATAAGGTCAGCGATGTGTTGTTCAATTACCTTAACATGTTTCGAAAGCCGTACTGCTTCCTTCTTCAGAAGTGTCACATGATGTTAGATGTGACGTCTTATATCCGCTGTCGGCCTGACGCGACCTGTTAAACATGTTAAGGTAATTGAACAACACATCACTTACCTTATTGTCTGATATAGAAGAAACTTAAAGAACAACTAAACACCAAATCAACTTTTTTTTCTGATTAACTGTATAAATGGGTGTCTAATAGTGTTGCCTACATGTCTCCATAATTACTTTGACATTTTAGTGCACATTTGTAGAAATCTAACTTTTGTGCTTAAAACCGTCTGTGTGGCGCCCTCTTGAGGGTAAAATTATATGGGATTTGACTTTTAGAGTCTGTCACCTTATTGGTTCAACCGGCGATGTGATGACACAGAACTGATGTGATGTTAGCAGCTCTGTCGCTGTGGGGAATATAAACGGCTCAGTCTCCCTCGCGCCCCAGCAGAACTCCAGCCACGCCCCTTTCACAGCAGTTTTTGAATTTGGTGAATGGGTGGAGTAAACTTTGGAACAGGGGGTTAGTTGGTCTTTAAAACAGTAAAGTAACTAAAAGACAAGATGAACGCCATTTAGAAAAGGTAAAAAGAGTTACATTTGAGCAAAAATTAGCAAATCTATGGGGTAACATTTGATACAAAACAATGTATTGTTGTTTTCTAAAACAATAGGTAGGTTTATTTGATAGAGACAGGACAACAATAATAATACATTTTATTTATATAGCACTTTATATTTGACACCAAATCTCAAAGTGCTACAGAAGGTGGCAGGCTGAAAGAACAAAAAGCATTGTTACAAAAAACAATGCCATGTCCATAGGCCATTAGCTAACAGCTAATTCGCAGACCTGGTCCCCAGGCCAATCAATCAATCAATCAATCAAGTTTATTTATAAAGCGCTTTTCATACAAATATGCAACTCAAAGTGCTTTACAGATTAAAAACACATTAAAAACAGAAACATAAACATCAATTTACACACCCAACTCCCACCCCCACATATATTTACAAGTGCATTCAATAGACAATTATTACACACATCAGCATTCAGACACCCATCCAAATGCATGCGCACACACACACACACACACACACACACACGCACGCACGCACGCACGCACGCACGCACGCACACCATTAGTGTAAATAAAATATTGTGCGTAATATTGCGTAATATAAGTGTGTAAGTCAATAAGTCTGAGCACAGATGAACCAGGTAAGGAAACACCATCACCATTTCTAAATATGGAGAATAAACACAGATGGCACATAGAGGATCAAGTTTATAGACTTTTATGTTTATAGAAGCATATATTAGTGGAATAATAATGAAAACAAGTGCATGAGTTCTTCTAAGAATCTCTACCATATCCAAGTAAAATTGGTACTGTGTGATCTCCTTAACTGGATCGGAAATCAAAGTGAATCGTGAAACTGAATTGGACCCTTGTGAATCGAATGAAATCAATTTGTGAAACTTGAATCGATTATCCAGCCCTACTGTCTGTAACGCAATTTAGCACAAATGTAACTGGGAAACACTAGAAACGGCACACCAGCAGAACAGAAACCACGTCTGGGAAGTTTTTACCCGATAAATGACATGACAAGGCAGTCGTAACATCCTTTCCTTAATTGTAGCTCCGAGTTTTATTTTTATGACACACATTTCAAAGGTTAAAACGAACCCTGCAGCATACATTAGCATTTCTAATCAAAATGTGCACCTCTGAGCAAATTAGTTCTCCGACGGAATGAATTTTGGGTTTGGTTTCTTAAAAAAGTCGAGATAAAAATGAGTCTCTTTAAAATGAAAAGTCTCAAAATGATATTTTCAATATAATTTCTTTCCCCATTAACCTGAAGTGTCTCGTCTGAGAAAAGCAGAACACTAAATATTATTGTCTTTATTACAGTTTGTTTATCCAGTACAAGTACAAGTACAAGTAAAAAGTACAAATTGTAGGTACTTTTACTTTACTTAAGTACATTTTATGATGAATACAGAGCCTGTATCTGTACTTTCTACTCCACTACATTTTTAAAACTGGGTTAAAAGTGAAAATATTTTATTTTCAAAGTGACCTTTCCATGATGAACTAGTTTAGTCCCAGTTTAGACCTGGTTTAGACCTGGTTTAGACCTTGTTTAGACATGGTTTAGACATGGGTTAGACCTTGTTTAGTCCTGGTTTAGACCTTGTTTAGTCCTGGTTTAGACCTGGTTTAGACCTTGTTTAGTCCTGGTTTAGACCTGGTTTAGACATTGTTTAGTCCTGGTTTAGACCTGGGTTAGACCTTGTTTAGTCCTGGTTTAGACCTTGTTTAGACCTTGTTTAGAACTGGTTTAGACCTTGTTTAGGCATGGTTTAGACTTGGTTTAGTCCTGGTTTTCGACCTTGCTTAGTCCTTGTTTAGTCCTGGTTTAGACCTTGTTTAGAACTGGTTTAGACCTTGTTTAGACCTGATTTACACATGGTTTAGACCTGATTTAAACATGGTTTAGACCTGGTTTAGTCCTGGTTTTGACCTGGTTTAGTCCTGGTTTGATTCAAAGGATTAAAAAAACACAACAAAAAATATACTTTTACTTTTTACTTATAAAGTACATTTTACATACTTTTATACTTTTACTTAAGTAGAAATTTTGCCAGATACTTTTACTTTTGTACATTTTTGGTCCTGTATCTGTACTTTCACTTAAGTGAGAATATTGAGTACTTCTTCCACAGTACTTCTTCTGATTTCAATTCATGTGTGCGTATAATCCCTCCAGTTTCATTGCGAGCCGCTTTATTCCACTCCAGCAGCGTTCTCCTTCTTTCTCGGTCAACATTTCCACCTGCAAACTCAAAAGAATGGCCCCTCGAGGATCAATGAAGCCATCCCGTCTCTGACACGACCGCGGCCCTTTGACGGTGTGTAAAATATCTGTATTAAAATGCCGAGCGGCTCCACCTGTCTGCGCGGAGGGAACAGAGGAGGACCAGATCTGAGGAGCTTTTGAAAACAGGTTGAGCCCGCTTCTGATGGAGAGGCTTCAGAAGAAATGCTCCAGTCATCTGTGTTTGGATCTGAGAGAGGACAGGGCACAGGAGTGAGGACAGCTCTGATAAATGCACAACGCTTCATATACACACACCGAGAGAGATAAAGGGAGCGATCTATATCAAGTGAAATATATCAAGGGGGATGTGATAGTCAGGCCAGCGCTTTGTGTCACGGAGCAAAGCTTTTGTTATTAGAGGAGGAGATTGTGCAAAGGAAAATCCTGCCTTAAGAGATGTGCGAGGAGTGCCCCACAAACTTGCCGGTGTGTGGGTGTGTGGGACTGTATTGGACAAAGGCTCTGCTAATAATGTACATTTGTGGACCGTTATGGGCCAAATGATCAGATTTGTTGTTAGACTGTCATCAAGTTTGATCAACAGTCCAGTTCATGGTAAGAAGCAGGAGTATTATATTTGGAAAGGAACAGATTAGGCCTTTTCTAAAAAAAAAAAAAAAAAAAAAGACAGAACAGTTGAACAAAATGGTTTGTCATGGTAATTAGCATAAGGGAAAAAGAGCTGAAAAAACATTAGGTATATGTGTAAAAAAGTGTATAACTAAGAGTCTACATTTAATCTGTATTAATCAATCAACCAATCGGTAGCACTTTAGAGTACGGCCCAGTAACTACTGGTAACTAACCCTAGTAATTACTAATTGCTATCACTAAAAACAATAATTACCAGTACCTCTTAGGTAATTAATCCTAACCTCCAACCCCAACCCTAATTACCTAGTAATTACCTAGTAGTTAGTAATTACCTAGTAGTTACCAGTAGTTACCAGGTCATATTCTAAAGTGCTACCAACCAATCTGTGCTTATAAAGCGCTTTTCATACAAGAATGTAACACAGAGTGTTTGACCCAAACCCCATTCCCAATTCAACACCCCGGCCCCCACGAATATCCGCCCATACACGCAAAGAAACACACCCCTCCACTCATACCGCCCCTCGACTCCCAGGGGCACCCACCAACACATACAGTAAAGCCCCCCACGCACCCAACATGCCGACTACCAGAAGTCCCCACGCACACCAAGAATCATTCCCCCATTCAAGCATGGCCTCGGGCAACCAACAACCCACTAGGCCATGTCCCACTGGGGACGAACAGGAATAGACTAAAGCATGACATGCAGCTCCAAAATAGGCCCCCTTCATGCAGGCTCTAGACTGACCAAAGGCCATTGGACCACATGTCCCACTGCAGACGGACAGCTTTACCTAGATGAGTAGAATGGTCATACCATAATAGTCATCACCAGGAATCGATCCCATAACCTCAAACTTATAAGGTAAGCACTCTAGCCCTTGAGCCGATCAAAGTGATAAAACTCCCAGGCTGAAATAATGTCCCAAATCGCCCCTGGTGTCTGGGCCACCGGGGCAGAGCAAGGCATCATTGGGAGTGGCTTGGTACCGGCACCAGCCAATTAGGAAATTCATATGTAGTAGCCATTGTTGAACCTGAAGAGAGCCCCACACAGACGGTTTTAGGCACTAAAGTTGGATTTTAAGGAGTTTGCACTAAAATGTCAAAATAATGTCAGGGGCATGTAGACAACATTATTAGACACAGTTTATCAACAAAAACCTTGAGTTGATTTGGGGGTTAGTTGTTCTTTAATCTGACAATGGAGAAATTAATCGGTCAAACTGGGCTTACACTGTGTGATTTTAGACCATTTTGAAGGTGCCAAACTAGTCAACAACACACTGTGCGATTTCAAATGTTGTTGTGCAATCAAAAAAACATTGTGGTGAAAATTATTGTTGAGTGTATGCCCATCTTTAGAGCAGCTCTGGGTGTGTCCAAGAGCTGCTTGATCAGGAATTAGCATATTCATTTACATTTGCTAATCCCTGATCAGGGACGATGGCCGCAAAGAGGCTATGCATATTTCCATCTGCCATGTCCAATTATTTCTACATAAGATGATTGACCATGTTAAAGTATACTTCATTGTCCCATAGGAAAATGTGGGCATGCGAAGGCTCTCAGTCGTCCAGGTCTTCATCGTAATGTGGCTTGAATCAGACTGTGTTGTTGATTGATGTGGGAGACTGGAGCCCCCAACGGAAACCCACACAGGAACAAATCATGCAAATTACACACCGAAAGATCCACACATCTGGGAATTGAACCTGAGACTTTCTTGGTGTGAAGCAAGAGCACCAACCACTCCATCTGGCGTGTAGATGATTTCCGCACGCAAGATCTGACATCACCAAGTAATTAAGAGTCCTGGGCCAAGTTGTGCTAGATAAGGGGAGGGACGGTCTGCTTTGAAAACTTGAGATGTCATGACAAAAATTAAGTTTAGGAACAGGGAAGTCTTTAAGGTTAGGGCTAGGTTTCAGGTTAGGTTTAGCTATATTTTCAGACAAACCAACTCATAGATCTATCAAATTACAGCAGACCCTCTGTCTACACTTCATTTTTGTCATGACATCTGAAGTGTTAACCCCTGATTGGCTGACTGTAATATTGGTCCTGGGCAAACAACTTTGACATTGGGTCTGGACTCTTACTTGGTGATATCAGATTATGCCTTTCCGCGCAGTTCACTCCAGACCAAACACTATTTGAATAAGTTGTTTAACCAATCTGACATTTAACTACAAGAGCAAGAAACAAACTTAAAGTAGAAGTACGTAAGATTGCAAAATGAATAGAAAGAGAAGCAAACAATCAAAAAAGGTTCCCGACCCACCATTTGAGAACCACTGCTTTCAAGCAAATAATCTTCAACATCCATCCATCCATCCAACTTCTTCCGCTTACCCGTTGCTGGGTCGTGGGGGTCACACTGTGCCAGTCCCTTATGGCTCCTCCTGCAGGTGGTGGGTCCACGGGAGGACGGCCCCACAACGCCCCTTCACATCTGGCCTTGATGGTCTCTCATTATAATGGGCTTCTGAACCGCTCTTGGTCCGACCTGTATGATATGGGAGACCCTACCAGGAGCATAATGCCCCAGACAACAGAGCTCCTAGGACTGCCTAGGATCATTCGGGTGCTCAAACCCCTCCACCACATTAAGGTAGCGGTTCGAGGAGGGGTCAACTTCAACACAGTCCAGTCGACGATATTTAAATCTCTACTTTGATGTAGAATTTCCAGACGACTGACAAGACAAGCCCACACAAACATGAGCAAGAAAGTGTTCATAATCTTGGCTTGTGTCCAAAGTCTACATCCCTAGCTCCTTAGACGTGAGTATTTTAAATAAATGTCACTCCTGTGAGAAAAACCCGGAGGCCACAGTTCTATACAGTACTTTGCCATCCCGTTTTGAACCGCGCACCTTTAATTAAGCCATGTTCAAGCATCAGGAGTGCGATCTCAGACGGCACATTCAGAAGCATTCAATTACCCATTTTAATGAGCTGCTGTCTGCCTCAACAGTTTGGTGACAGATACTTGACTTTGGTAAACCTCTTCAGAGCCAGCTGTTTCCGACTGCTCCGAAAACACACAGACTATATTCCTAATTAACCTTCTCATGTTTGTTTTAAAGCTCATCTCGCCGGCTCCGAGCGTTTCCCCCCGTCGCCTCTCTGCACAAAATACAAATTACCAACCACACCTGAGTGGAGACAAATGAGAAAAGAGTTTAGTCCTGGTTCAGTTGGAAAAGGAGAGGATTGAGGACTCCGGGGGAATGGGGCGAGACACTGAAGGAGAATAGGGGGAAACAGAATTACATTTAGAGGTATTAATTTGAAACTTTTTTGCGTTTAGTCTGGAACAACGTGGCCCCTGTCGATCTAAAAGCAAAACATCAGTAATATCTTCAAATACATACTTCCGTTCCATCTCTTTTTCAATGTACTTGTTTTGTAGACAAACTTTGGGGGGACCTTGCACTGCGTGAGTCTTCTTTGGAGTTTCATGTGTGGAAATCTTAAAAAACTGCCCATGTTTCTGGCAACAAAATCTGACTAATAGATAGCGCAAGGTTTGAATGTATGCACGGTCTTTGCTGAGGAGTTTGTCCATCTTGAGTAGGCTTTGGATTTACTGGAAATGTTGCACTGTTTTGTGGGTTACAAGCTCATTCAATCAGGTTAGGAATTGGATATTGAATCACGAAAAAACCTCTTTACAAATTTGAATCTGGTATTGTGTGATGTGCTATTATGCCAAGTGTGAGAAAATGAGAATATTGAGAATCAGTGCAACACCTTATTGTGAAGAAGAGGCTTTTTTTCCTGGCAAAAGTTATATGCTTAGAGAGCAAGCAGCCAACAAACTTGAATGGGGCACATATGGGCATCTACAGTATACAGGGCATGGATAGGCAACGTGAGGTCCAGGGGCTAAATCCACCCCTCCATCAAAGAACTATTGGCTCTCCAAGATACATTTCACAACATTGTTACACAATAGTCTCAGATTAAAAAATGACTTAAAAAGCTTGAATTGTACGGATTACACCGATTTTGAGCAAATTTAGACAATTTTGGTGTTCAGTGTTTTTCAGTTATACAAAAATATATGGAATAAAGAAAATGCTCATATTTTATTCTCTTTATTGGATGAAATGTCATGCCGTGTACCTTGAAGTGTACAAGTTAAATTAACACTTGTCCCATTGCCAATGTTATTTCAAGACAGTCCAAACCCGCTCAAAACCAGCATGAATTCAAGTTCAAGCACGTTTTAAGTCTTTACTCGGTAGCACTTAGAAAATACACTGAAAATACTTCTAAAAAGCTTTGTTGGATCATATACAGTATGATGCACAACACGACATTTGTAGAAAGCAGTGTTTTACTTTAGGCTATAATTGAATGGTATGGCCCCTGCACTGCAAAAAGTCATATCTTAGTAAGTTAAGTAATCTGAAATCTGAAATAAGTACATTTGTCCTTGGTTTGCGAAACTAATTTCAAGATTCTTTTCCATGGGGCAAGTTTTTTACACTTGAATTGGGAAAAACACCAATAACAATCTTATTTCAATTTTTTTTTGTGTCTATTTTTGAGTGTTAAGACCTTTTTTCTTAATTCAAGTGTAAATAACTTGCCCCATGGACAAGCGTCTTGAAATTAGTTTTGCAAACCAAGGACAAATGTACTTATTTCAAGAAAATTGAGCTCATTTCTAGATCACTTAACTTACTAAGATTTGACTTTTTTGCAGTGTGGTCCTTTGACGAAGAAGACAACTTTAGGACATTAGGACAACTTGCCTACTCCTGGTATAGGGCAAAGGTATATTACTTTTCCATCCATCGATCCATCCATCCATCTGCTTCCGCTTTTCCGTTGCCGGGTCGTGGGTCTCTTATGGCTCCTCCTGCAGGTGGTGGGTCCACAGGAGGACGGCCCCATGACCCCTTTCCCTCTGGGCGATGTAACGGTCCTTGATGGTCCCATCATAAAGGCCTTCTGACCCTGGGACCTGTTTGCCCTGGGAGACCCTTCCAGGAGCATAATGCCTCAGACAACAGAGCTCCTAGGTTCATTCAGGCGCTCAAACCCCTCCAGCACAATAAGGTGGCGGTTTGAGGATCGCTAGTTTAATATGAATTCATATTTTACTTGAAAGCATTTATATCCAAAGTCTTCGAAATTGAGATCCATTTCCCAAGACTAAGTAATGGACCCCCTTAATTGTATCTCCCTGTGACGTCTTCGCGTATAGCTTTTAAATGGACAGGCTTAAGAAGATCGTAATCAGAGTTAAGAGTAGTGTCCATTAAATATTCCACGCTGCGTCTGACAAGTCAAATCTGTGATAAAAACCCATTTGTTCAAACATTTTATTTCCTCCATTTGCTAAAGCCGTGGTCTCCCCGACTCCGCTCTGTCTGCCGCGTTCAGATTTATGATGCTAAACTTCTGGATGTTCTGTCATGTTAATGGACTATAATTACATTTTTCATCTTTTATCGCGCTCTAAATCAGCCCGCGTCCACTTAAACCTCTGGCATCTGCAAATGGTTTTCCCTCCGCTGATGTGTTACACAAGGTTTTATTTCTCCGCGATGCGTTCTTGTCCTGAATAAACTCTAGCGACTTGTTTTTCATTGGCTTTTTTCGGCTATTTTTTTGTAGAGAGAGCAAGCGAGCGAGCGGCGGTGTCTTCTATCTGAGGACGTACAAGATAAGTGCACTATGTTCCAGGCCAAAAAGGGCAAGTGCAGGATGTTCTCGAAATGGCAGAAGAGATGTTTGCGCCACAAACTGTGTTCTCTCGCGCATCCGAGTACTTTAGATTTGATGAAACATTGATGGATGTTAAATTTTGGAGCAGTTGACCTTAACGTCCTTTCGAATATCCTTGTAGATTGCTAAAACGCTTGGCTTTTCTTGACCTAAAAATACACTGTGCATTTATTAATTGTTGGGGGAAAGACACTAAAGACTGTGTACTACAATCACACTTAATTGATCTATCGCCAAGCCCTGCCCCCTTCTCTGTGGCGAGCTCCGACAAACACCGGAAGCACCAATAGAGTTTCAATGCTTCCATAGCGAGAAGTGTGTGTTAGTGACTCTTTTGGAGAAATACCCGAGCGATATCCTCCAGATTTAGGCAGCATTGGTTACATCATGCAGTGGAGTGGATGGATATATCTAAATGATTAAAATATGCATCGAATGGGACTTTACAACTATGGAGGCTGAAGCACCATTGTAACAGCATGACCTCCCTCAAATGCACCAGCGCAGCCTTATGGACCATGATCATGCTCTTAACGGCTGGGAAGGTTTTCTTCTTGTGTTAGTCTTACTGTATATTGTTACAATATGAGCGTTGCCATTAAGTTAACTAGCTAAACCCACAGAAGCTGGTCGTACTCCTCTTAACTCTATGTCTAAAGTCTGAAAATAATAATGGCTTACACTTATATTGCGCTTCACACGCTACACTGTCGTCATTATTCATTCACTCCAGACTTGGTGGTGGTAAGCTGCTATTGTAGCCACAGCTGCCCTTAGGTAGACTGAGGGAAGCGAGGCTGCCAGTCTGCGCCATCGGCCCCTCCGACCACCACCAACCATTCACTCTCATACGACATTCGTACGGGCTGTGGGTGAAGTGTCTTGCCCAAGGACACAATGGCAGTCTGCACCTGGTGTAACTTTCCTCAGTTTGGGCTCGATGTGAAGTCCCAGATGACATGAGTCAGTGGGCAGTGGGTGCCTCTGGCCGCGGGGCAGAGGCTCACTCAACGCCGCGGCTTTGCTAATGTTTCTGCAGTGATGAAACTCAGCGTATATTGTATAGACGGGTGGTAAACTAGTTTGGCCAATGCCAATAAGCTAGCAAGCCCCGCTCCTGATGAGTTTTTGGCTTAGAGAAGAGAAAAAACATGACTCACTCCATCATTTTGCCGGGCAGAGGCCTAAAGGTTGACGGATTGTAACGGTATCTAGGATGTTTGATTGGACAATGACCGTTTTGGGGCTGTGTTTGGCGAAAGGTCAATTGCTAGTTTCTGAATTAACTTGGTTGCCATTGTTTCCAGTTACAATACAGGACGGTAGGACAACTCTCGGCTACAGCTGTTTAGTTTCTTGAACAATGTCAACAGCAGTAAAGGTAAACTGACCTCACCATCAAAGCTATGATGTTTTTGTGCTGTATGTTCCTTTATTTTACTGCCATTCATATTGTCAGCAGCGCTTTAATGCAAAACTCAGCAGCTGTAGCCTGGAGGTGACCTACCTTCCTGTATTGTAACTGCTGAATGCACCTGGAAACCATAGCAACCAAGTTTATTCAGAAACTGGCTATTATAGTTACAAAAACTGCAAGGTTTTAAGGGGAGACAATTCTACAGGCAAGTGTGGCCTCAGACCAATTTTTGATGGCCCACAATCATCTTGTTGAACTTTTATCTTTTGAACAAGTAATAAATTACCTAATCTTTAGAATAAGGAGTGTAGAGATTCTCCTTAGAACTGTGTGGGAGCTACTGTTGTTTTAATCTTACCAGCATGGTCTGGCAAAGGGAATGTTGAACTATATCATTTATGAGATGTTTATGGTCAATGCAAGACTTTATTTAAATTAGAAAAGTTTCTTGTGACAGTTTGTCTATTGGAGATATTAACTTATAGAAATAGTGGCCTAGAGGAAATGGACAGAAAGTGTTGTTATTGTATTCTCTGTTGGTAATAAACTTGTGAGTGTCGAGTTTCATGAATTATTTGAATGTTTAAATATTGATGACGTGTCGAGAGAAACAATCTTGTGAGTTTCTTTTGTCCAGACACAACATTAGAAAAGTTGTTTCTTTACCTTGACATGTTTCAGCTGCCAACTGTGAGCCATCATCAGAGGTTTTTCGAGAGAAACAATATTGTACCATGGCAAAAAGCTCTAAAAAGTTGATTTTGTCTATACCTCCTCTTTGAAATAAAAAAAATATCTCCTACATTTATAGTTAAGTATACAGTATATTTTTGGTATCCATTTGTACTCTCCAATAACCTACAAACCTACAAGGCTGCACCTCCAGCCACCAGTCCGTAAAAATGATTAAGTTTGCGGACGGCACCACCCTCATCGGGCTCATCTCAGACGGTGATGAGTCTGCCTACAGGAGCGAGGACCGGCTGGTGTCCTGGTGCAGCCACAACAACCTGGAGCTGAACGCCCAGAAGACTTCAGGAAAGTCACTGCCCCTCCGCCCCCCCTCACACTGACAGACTCCTCCACCCCCATCTCCATCGTGGACTCCTTCCGCTTCCCAGGCACCACCATCACCCAGGACCTCAAGTGGGAGCCCACCATCAGCTCCCTCATCAAGAAGGCCCAGCAGAGGATGTACTTCCTGTAAACATCCATCTCTCCAGGACCCGGGGGCGTGCAGGTCGGATCACAGCTGACCCTTCCCACCCTGGTCATAAACTGTTTAACCCTCAGGGAGGAGGCTACAGTCCATCCAGACCAGAA
>OMNZ01102676.1:0-10638 GCA_900303255.1 Lesueurigobius sanzi | reverse complement strand
GGGAAAAACTGTATTTTTATGACCAAATATATACTGCACTGCAACAATTGATATCGTCATAAGTAAATATTAGCTTGAATTCAGAATATTTGATGTTATTCTTAGTAATTTTGACTTGTAAAGTAAGATTATCTGCCAATGGAACAAGTATTTTAGCTTCAATTAAGAAAAAAATGACTTCCTGCACGTAAAATTAGATAATAAATCAAAGTTGACTTCAATTTATATGCTTTTTCTTATTATAAGTTAAAAAAAGATACTTTTACTTGGCAAGTCAAAATTACTCTTAATAACGTCAAATATTCCGAGACTATTTTAAATCAAAACCTCAATAACTTTTCAATTATTTATTGTTACAGATAAACAGTTGGTAAAAAGTCAATAATTATCATGTAGTTACTATTTATGATGTTAATTTGCTTCTTCAAAATGTAAACAAGCTGCTGACCTGCATAATGTGGTTTTTTTTAGGCGGAATTCATATTTTCTGTTTTCAACCTCAGTTACTCAGGTCCACTATGATTTTCTTGAAAATGTTCACATCTACAGTCTCCCCACAGACATTCATATCATTTGAGAGCAATATGAACATTTTAGACATTTTACAAGCTGTTAAAGCCTTCAGAGTACATGTATACACAGCAGGGCTTAAGAGGTTAAACGCGTGATGTGAACGATGGATAAAACTATAAAATAAAGAAATAAAGGTGTGTTTTGTTCCGCGCATCATGTGTTGAGTGCGTTGGTGTGTGGAGCCTATTGTCCCCAGCACACGTGTCGTACATAAAAGTCTGACAGGTTTTATTGTGCGTATTTCGGTCTTGTTGTTTTAAAAGCAGGAAACTCTATCTCCAGCAGCGCGTGAGGCTCCTGTCATCACTTCATCCACCAACTGGAGAAAGACAGGACCAGGGGAGGCTCAGTCTAATTAGTCAGTCTCTCCACTGTCCTACACCGACATTTTCCGACGCTTTCAGGCACCTGTTTAAAATGATACCCCAGTAATCTACTAAGAAGGTTCTGGCTAATTAACAGCTTGATAAAGAACAAGTGGTTAACAGGTCATATGTAGGGCTGGGTACCGTTAAACGATACCAGTACGATATCGAAAAAATAATGAAGGTACTACGTGTATCGAAAAATAAACTGGTACCGAAAACAGGTACCGAAAAAATATTTTTCTTTAGAAAGCTAATTTTGATGCCTGGTGACTAGACTGCACTAAAGAAAGTGACTTAGGTGTTTCAGCTCAAAAAACTCTAAAAGAAAAGAAAAAAAATTTAATAAATTTGGTTCTACACAACAAAACTAAAAATCAACTCGAAACAGCTCAAATTTAGATAAATAAGATCAATTTGGGTAATTTAAAGATTACCCAATAAGATAATAAGATATTTACTTTTTTGTGTAGATGACAAATAATTTAGTATAGGTATCGAAAAAAGTATCGTTCAGGTATTGGTATCGTAAACTAAGTATCGTTAAAGTACTAGTATCGGGGAAAAAATGAGCGATACCCAGCCCTATTGGTGTGTTAGCTTGTAACCATAAAAGCCTACTTTGCATTAGTCCCTCAACAGAGATTGAGGCAAATGATTTACCATTGGTTTTCCATTACTGCCTAGTAACCTACCGTCTTTGAAGTCTTTATGGACACAGAATTTAAACCAGACGGCCTCTTGTCACCCTGCTAGCTGTTCGCTGTCCTAGGCTCCCAGTAAGCTGAGCCAGCGCAGAGGAAGTCTCCCAGGCTCTGTGCGCTCCCTGATTGAAATGTAATGCTTTGGTTTGTGACGGAGGGTCCACTAGGCTCCTGTTTCAGTCACGGATACGTCACTCGTCTCTGGGTTTCCCTCAGCATCCAGGCCACTGTCACTTCACAGCCGCCTCATTTGTCTTAGTTGGGGCTGAAGTATGAATCACATATTATCAAATTTACTTTAAAATGATGTCTTATTGCTAATTGCTGTACTAACTTTAAACTTAGACTTGGACTTAGACAGACTTTATTGATCCACAAGGGAAATTGCATTGTCACAGTAGCTCAAATAGTCATCTTAAAATAAAAATAGCAATTTAAAAATAACAGCAAAATAATAAATGTGTGAATAGAGTAAAGAAAGGAATCCGGCTATAGGTACTCTGGAATATACATATGTGAGAATATGTACACATTTAAAGTTTAAAATACAGAGATAAGATACTAAGTACTAAAAACAGAATGCTAGAACTTTGAAATTTTCAATATACAATATATACAAAGACGAAGCAGATATAACATGAAGTCTGTTAAATGACCAATGCACCGTGAGCTATGACATGGAGGTCAGAGTTAAACCTTTAAAAATGTCCTATAATTTATTCTGCACTTGTCCTTAATTTAGGCTTTTCTTCCAAAAAAATCTAGCTCTAGCCTTTTGTCTTTCTTTTTGTACGCGGCTTGTGAATGCACTTAACAGAGCTTAGTCCAGTGGAACTGTTGCCAAATGTGACCCGGTGCTCTTTGGTGTTGTGTAAATAAACCTCGGGGAGCGCAGTGTCTTACCTGGAAAGGTCATGTCATAATGTTTAAACAGAGGGTATGTAACTGCAGTAAAGTTAAACAAATGTCACCATGTAATAAACTCCTCAATACGTGTTCAAACAGTAAATTAAGATAACTGTGGTGGTGGATAGTAGTGCCATCTGTCCACCTTGACCCTGGTGAAGGATTATCACACTAGTCACTGGGTTCTTTATTATTTTTATACATTTAGAACAATTAACAAACCTAAAAAGAAGCTATCAGCCTATGGGGGACTTTTTATACATTTTATTGAGCAGTGTAATGATCGAACCACTGACTCGTGGACCCAGCGCCGACCACATTCCATTGATTACATTTCTGTGGGCTGTTCAGATCATACCCCTTTAAAAAAAAATAACCCTGACCCACATCTGGACCTTTTAAAACCCTATCCTAAACGTTTGACAGGGCTTCTAATGAGGCCTTTCCATTCACTCAATTCTTGCACGTTGGTGAGTAATCTTTCGTGTCGTCTGTAATAAAAACTTTCCACTGAAGCGCCGGGTTATCCCCCTGAGCTCGTCCCGTTTGATACAGAGCCGTATGACTTCACCGCGACCGATGGTACAGTTTGTCATTTCATCCACGGACAAACAACGCGACCTCACAGCCCCTCGGCGCGATGTTGTGGCTGACTGCGGGCACACGGACAGAGGAGAATAGGCCTGTGTTATTGTCGCTGGATGCCTTTGTGACACTGGTGCGGCAGAGAGGCCCCCGTCCAGAGCCGTGAAGAGCTGCAGCTGTCCCGCGTCCAGCGCCGTTGTTGAGCTCAGATCAAACTGCCGACGTGTTCTGTCAACGTGTTCCATCCCCAGACTGGACAATAGTAAAAATAGAGCTCAGTGCCATTAGATGTGTCAGCCTTCACTATTTTGAATGAATGGAGTTGAACGATTTGAAATGATTTGGAGGCTGGGGTGCCACGTGGATGTAAAAAGTTTGAGTGAAACCACACTGCAAAAAATATGAGTACAATTTTCTTGACAGTAAATTTGGCCTTGATTTGAGTAAGTCATTTTAACAAGGCAGGTTTTTTCAAGTGATAGTCTAGAAGTTATCGAAAATAAAAGCGAAAGAGGGACACTCTAGCTCCTCTCCCTCCCTTCTTGTTTGGTCGCCTGTTTTCAAATCACAAATGATTGCGAGCCAGCTCTGGGAAAATTCTTGTCATTGGTCAAAACAACAGCCTACAGGGACTCTGAGTAGTTGCTGAGATCAGAGGTGGAAAAAATATATTATTAGCAACTTTGTATGTGTTACATTTAGACTCTTTACTTTAAGAAACAAGATCTAATCACACTCAAAATTAGATGAAAAAAAACAATCTTAATTTACTTGAAATAAGATTGTAATATGATCTTCTTTCTTAATTTAAGTGTCAAAAACATATCCCACTGGCAGATTTCTTGGTTAAATCAAGGGCAAATTTGGTCAAATTGTATGTATTTCTAGTTTACTTTTTGCAGTGCTTGTCCTTTTGGATGCAGGGATCAGTTTCACCAAAACAATTTAAGAAACTGAGGCTCTCCAAAAGTTGACGAATAATAAAAAAGCCTTTATTCACACCAGACTAAACAAGGTCAAATCATTGCCAATGTGTTTCGGCTCTAGGGGCAAACTGCCGGCTCAGTGCAGCTGTAAGTCTGCTAGCTTTGGTCACATGCCCCAAGTGGGTTGGTACTAGGGCTGGGCCATATCGTATATCGATATACCGGTATAAGTTTTGGATATCGTGGTCATTTTTTATATCGTTGTGGATGTGATATTAGCATGGGCACTCAGCTGATTTTGACAGAAGTCAGAACCAGTGGCAGACGGAGACCACAGCTAATGCTACGCTCAGCTCCATCAGAGCAGCATAAACACTGACTGTGGAGGCTTTAGGGGCAGCTGCTTAAAACGTGAAATTAATTGAAGGATGTACTGTATGTTGCTTAAGTAGATCAAATTTGCAAGGAAATTAGGATGCCGCTTAAAAAAAAATCCCATTAGACGTAAAGCTGGGATTTTGAAATATTTTATCCGTTGTCAATTATCGTCGAATACATCGTCATCATGATATTTCTTTCTTATATCGTGATATTGATTTTAGATCATATCGCCCTGCCGTTGTTGGTACTTGGTCACTTGGCAGAATCCATTCTTGTCTATTTTGTGATTTTTGTTTGTTTTCATTTTGATTGCCATGCTATCAAATATGTGGTTCTTACCTATGACTTTCTTTTCTCAGGTATGCCGTTATTGCCTTCGGTTGTGCCAGTTGCCCAAAGATCACATGTGGCCGAGAGGGGTGTGGGACAGAGTTTTGTTACCACTGTAAACAGCTGTGGCACCCCAACCAGACGTGCGACGCCGCACGACAGCAGCGAGCCCAGAGCCTCCGCCTCAGGACGGTCCGGTCATCGTCTCTCAGCTACAGCCAGGAGAGCGGCGCTGCAGGTGAGAGCTCAGGCCTCACTTTGTACAAGCGAACATCAAGTCTCCGGGCCTACTTCTAAAGGATTTTACTTCTTATGTATTTTGGTTATTGTGATAATACTTTGAGGCAGAATTGAAGAAAAAGATAACTAGTTGAGACCAGGGACCAGGATAGTGAACACTGTATGATCAGAGCGATGCTGAGGATGGAGCTGCTGGACAGGAAGGTGGAGCTGGAGGTCAAAGGTGACATTTGAGCCGACGCACATGAAGTCGGTAGATGTGAGAAAAGAGGAAGCTGAGGAATAAAGTCGGATGAAAAGCAGATGATTTATTGAACTGCAGAAAAGGGAAATGGAGGTGACTCATGCTCTTATACAGTCATGGCACAGTATAGGCTGCATTCACATTATAGAATTCTATTTCAGTTTGAGCAGGGGCCAATACAACTCTATGGGAGAGAAAAGAAAGTTTTAGAAAGGGATTTCCAAAAAGAAAATTGGCAAATGTTGGACTTGATCATTATTTGGTAGTGATTGGATTCATAAACCTGCCATATTATTCTGCCCTGTCTATTGGCCCACATCATGGACATGGTTTTTGAATATTTTCACTATTTTTGAACCAACTTAATGAGAACATGATTAGACTTTAGTTCATATGTGCAGACTGAGAAGACATTGAACTCTGTGACAGTTTTTTTTTTAATGTGGATTGGCCCAGGAATAACAGAGAAATTGGCAATAAATTTAGACTAGAAACCAGCATTCTGGCCATAGTTATCGCTATAGAATTCTCAGCAGCTCAAATTTGTAACTATAGGCTGTTGGAAGTCACGTGAACGCTCCTGATTAGATCGTAACAATATCTTTCTCTTCTCAGCTGATGACATAAAGCCATGTCCGCGCTGTGCTGCGTACATCATCAAAATGAACGACGGCAGCTGTAATCACATGACCTGTGCTGTGTGCGGCTGCGAGTTCTGCTGGCTCTGTATGAAGGAGATCTCAGACCTGCACTACCTGAGGTACCTTTAGAAACATGCAATTAGGATGACAATATCAGTATGTGCTTGTTGTTAAATTAATTCATTATTTCAATGTTTTTTGTTTAACTTTAGCTGTGTTTTTCAAGCACATGTTGTCACATCAGACAAAACATTTTCAATTTTCAGGTTTTGGTCCAGCTTCAGCTTGCTCTTAAACATATAAACTTTCACATGGAAACAACTACATTACCTACTCTTTACATTAAGAAGAGTCATTATTGCACTGAAGTTTCTCCATAGAACTATATGGGGAATGACCATTCCCTCAAAATGCATCTTTCTCACATTGCAGCAACAACATCTCCACTTTAGTAGCTCCTACAGACTCCCAAACTTCCCAGTCTCGAACTTAACACTAACACTTTTGATGGTTTGTTCAGAGGTATTTTCCAATATTTAATTTTAAGCCTGATTTATTTAATCCAAAAAACAAGGCCGGAATTTAAATTTTTACAGATTTATTCACTTATAACTAGTTTATTCAAATACTACCTCTGAGGAAATCATTGTAACTAATATATCAAAAAATAAAACCATACATTTAAATCTGACTTTATCCTTTATTTAGATTCCTTTGCCAAAAATATAAGCAAATGTAAAAAGTAAAATGTCTTTTTTTTGTATGAAGACACAAAATGACGAAAAACATTTTTTGTCCGTAGCATACGCCAACAGTTTCAAATTGATATTACTGAAATATATTTCCCCCCAGTATTCACCTGCAGTGTCTCGCCTTAACGTGCCTCATTTTGCCCACAGTCCTTCAGGCTGTACTTTCTGGGGAAAGAAGCCTTGGAGCAGAAAGAAGAAGATTTTGTGGCAGCTGGGAACATTGGTGGGCGCTCCAGTCGGCATCGCTCTCATCGCTGGCATCGCTATCCCCGCCATGATCATTGGTATCCCGGTGTACGTGGGGAGAAAGGTCAGACCTAATTGACTTCATGCATTACGTTTTATGTGGTAGTTAATCTGCTCCATCCATTTCCTTGTACCAACCAACTACTTTCTTGTCCATTGACCTCATTCATGCGTTTCCTCAAGGGTCTTAAGAAGATGTTTTCTCACACGTCTACGCCTTTATTCATCTGAGGGACATGAGCTGTGTCTGGTGCACTAATTACTCATTTTAGGGTGTTTTGGAAGGTGTCATCATGATTTAGATGGTCTTAATTTCGGCAGGTAGGGCAGGTGCCAGTAATCTGCCATATTATCTTATGGCTGAAAGTCCTTTCTACTGGCCCACATCATGCGCATGTTTTTGAATACTGTCGCCACTTTTGGACACCTATTATGAGAAAATAATTAGACCTTAGTTCAGTACAGTTGTGCTCAAAAGTTTACATACATAGAATATGAATGATAACACAAAAATCTATTTTTCACTCATGGTTAGTGGTTGTGCAAAGCCATTTATGGTCAAAGAACTGAGTTTGAAATCATAATGAAACAGAAACTACTCAAATGTCCCTGATCTAACGTTTACATGACCTTCAACAACTGCCAGGAAAATTGTTCAGGAGCAAAGAAAAACTCACTTCAGCTGAAATACAGGACTCTGACAAAATTCATGTTTGTTTCAAGATGCACAATATGTAAACTTTTGATCAGGGACATTTGGCTAGTTTCTAGTTGAAAAGTATAAACAAACCTTTTTTTTTTTTTTTACAATAAATAACTTCATGCAACCACTAACCATTAGTGAAATAAAGGTTTTTGTGTTATCATTCATATTCTATGAAATGCATAAGTTTACACGCACTGACATTCTGCCAGGGGATGTAAACTTATGAACTTCACTTTTGACTTTTGGCCACAATTGTATGATTAATGACTTAATGTGAGCACTTTAGAAAGTACCACAATGAGTTAAAAGTGTGCTTCTAGATTTAAATCAATGTGGCATGAAGTCTTAAAAATATTGTTGAGAGGGTCTTCAAAATTCTTTAAAAAGTTGGCTTCAGGATTCCTGCATAAACCCTGAATTTTTCCCAGTTTTTTAAGTTTTATTTCATGCTGTAGACTGTCAATTAAAAGTGTCCTCTGCTCAAGCATTAGGCGAGACGGGAATATTTCTCTTTTCTAAGGTTTCTGCAGTGCCCTTCAATGTTGCTTTTGTTCATGGTAAATGATGCAAACGGAGTTACATAACTGTACATTTCACACAAATTAATCTAAGGCAACACGCCACAGGAACAGAAAGCAGCATGTTTGTCATTTTATTCATATTTCCTTGATAGATTACTAAAGAAAACCTCCTGTCATGAGCTTACCATGTCCCTAAACTGAAGTCATCCGAGTTCAGCTTGTCCGCATCGATCACCTGGTTTGTTTCATTTGCGTCTTATCGCCAGGGCAGATCTGTTTAATAAAATGCATGAGAGGGGTCTGAACTGAAAGTATTTGAGCTGCACAGAAATCCCCCAGACGAACCAGCCAAAAAATGTTACAGCCAGCTCCGCCTTCGTCTCTGGGAAAAACTCGGCCCAGTGTGATCTTATGTCACTCCTGAAGCATCTGCGAATGACTCACCAGCAACGCTCACTGCTATGAGGGACGGAGCAGCAGTTTTTTCATATTGTAAGGCAGGCAGAAGTTTAGTCTCTTAAACTTTCACCTGGAAACAAATAAATGAATTGCCAAGTCTGCACAATGAGGTGTTTAATTATTGCGCAGATTCAAAGTTTCTCCATAGATTTACACCGAAAAGTGTAACTTCAAAGGCCACTTTCTCAAATGTTTTCTTTCACTCTTACAACAATATTTCCACTTCAAATTTCCAGTCTTGAATTTAGCAATGTTTTGAAGGTTTTGGGGAACTTTCAATATTTAATTCCCAGCCTGATTTATTGAGTTTTGAACCCCAAAAACAAGGTGAAATTAGATTTTTTTACATATTTATTCACTAATACCTACTTTATTCAAAAACTAAACAAGATATCCAAAATCCCTTCCTAATAAATCTTTGTAACTAATATATCAACAAAATAAACAATACATTTAAACCTGGTTCTATCTGTTATTTAGATTTTTCCATTTTTACATATGAAATGCTGTATTTTGATATATTGATATCACTCCATAAAATGTATTTGCCCATTCGCCTGCGGTGTCTCGCCTGAGGAAGCCAATAAATGACTTGGGCTGTTTCTGAATCTCCACACTATTCCCTATATGAGGGGTCTGCAAACTTTATTATCAAAAGAGCCATTTTTCCCGTCTTCCGGCAACGGTAAATGGTCTGGACCCGCAAAACATTACACAACTCATAAACCAACTTAGGTTTTGATTATTTTTGTTTATACCTGTTACAACCATGGAATACAACAAACTGAAGTGCAGTGTGCATCTGCAGGCCTCCTTTGAAGTGTATTCAACAGTGGCTTGGGAGAGAAATAGAGCAGCACGTAGCAGCTCGACTGAGAGGATTGTCACAGTCAAAGGTGTGGGTCCTGGCAGGTCGGGGTTTGGGCTCGGATCCAGACACTTTACAATACGGCCCGGGACGTCCATGTAGTTACTGTGGTACGTCCTACACAACTACAGTGGTACATCCGTGGTACCTACGATGGTACCTACAGTGGTAATTAACAGGTACTTACAGTGGTACATCTCTGGTACATATTGTGGTACTTGTTGGTACTTCAGTAATACATCAGTGGTACTTACGATGGTACCTACAGTGGTAATTCACAGGTACTTACAGTGGTACATCTTTGGTACATATTGTGGT
Organism: Lesueurigobius sanzi; assembly: GCA_900303255.1. NCBI lineage: Eukaryota > Metazoa > Chordata > Actinopteri > Gobiiformes > Gobiidae > Lesueurigobius > Lesueurigobius sanzi. Next base: position 873 of record OMNZ01102676.1, on the reverse strand, counting down.
ACTTGTTGGTACTTCAAGTGGTAGTTAACAGTTGGTTACAATGGTAAAGACCACAGACTGAACAAATGGAGTCCACGGTCCAGCTGGTGGAATACAGTGTTCCTTTCCGTTAGCTGCTGACTGTCATCAAAGCATCAGGACTAGAAAACGGACAGATGTATTCAATGAAGAAATACCTGAACTATAGGCACATTTTCTGGATCCTGGGAAAAAAGGGTTTGTTTCAGGGTGACTAAATGTTTTGGATGTATAACCCAGCAACTATGTCATTCAACCAGAGACAAGCTAAGGATTCTGTGAATTATCTTTGAGTCATCAAGTAACTATCAGGTACTTAACTAGTAGTTACAGGCTGTGCATTGGTCAGATGATGGCCCAGGAATTCTAAGAATTAGCTGTGAATTATTAGAGAACTATTGGGTATTTAAGTAGTAGTTACAAGCTCTGCTATTGGTCAGATGATGGCCCAGGAATTCAAAGGATTAGCTGTGAATTATTTGAGAACTACCGGGTACTTAAGTAGTAGTTACTGGCTGTGCATTGGTCAGATGATGGCCCGGGAATTCAAAGGATTAACTGTGAGTTACCAGGTAACTAATAAGTTACTTTACTTGTAGTTACAGGCTCTGTCCTTGGTGAGATGTTTCAAAGAATTACCTGTGAGTTTGCAGGTAAATACAGGTCTTGTTGCGCGTAATTACAGCAATGTCATAATGAGTGTTACACTGGTGGTAAAACCTGTTATGAAATCTGTATAAACTTGTAATATTTTCATAAATTGTTATGAACATATTTGTGTTACTTACATCATAATAATAAAGACTTGTTTTCAATAATGCCTTATCTTTATTTGCAATATAGCAATACACAATC
>OMNZ01102675.1:0-27650 GCA_900303255.1 Lesueurigobius sanzi | reverse complement strand
TTCCAGCGGGAATGGCCCTCAATCAGCTGTACATCTGCATCTGAAAGCCAACAAACATTCATTTGAGGACAGTGAGGTTAGGGTCTTATCGAAAGAAAGTAAATACTTGGAGAGAGGAGTCAAAGAAGCCATTTTTGTTAAAAAAGAAAATCCAGCCATAAATCGCAATGGAGGCCTGCGTTACCAGCTGGACCCTATTTATGATAGCTTATTGAGACCAAAACCAAATGGCCATAACAACCTCAGAGCGAAACCTACTCGTTGTCATGTAAATGAGCCTGTACTCCTGGGAGCAGCAGGGCCATAAGCAGTATCAATGACTTAGAGAGGAGCTCAGGGAGACAATGGACCCTCGTTAAGTACTTTGCCTTTAGCATTAAGAGAGGAGGGCCTAGAGGCTGACTCCTCCTGCTGGTTCACTAGCTTTATAAACCCACAGCGTGTCCAGACCTTCAGTAGCTGATGACGATCTTTGGAGTAAGATCGAAACGTCCTACACTTCAACTACAGAGTACAGATGAAGACTGAAGAATTTCTGCCTACGATATACATGGATCGTGTAACTACTCACATGACCATATTTAAATAGGGAAAAGGTGGAAGAGCTTGGTGGTTCCTAACTTCACCCCCATCCCCATAGGAATACGGTAGCAGAGGCTAATGCTAACAACATCTTCAGTCTATTTGCGTGACTGAGGGCACGCACAAAGACCAAGTCGGGTACGCATCAACTCGTCTAAGCTCAGGTAAGAACATACTGCATCTCAGTATGTAAAATAGTGGCCTATTCCTTTAAATAAACTGTGCTACACGTCTGAATGCATCAGCTGTCTGCCTACCTTTCACCAAAACATTCGCTGAAAAATGCTGCAGGAAGCATATGACGATGCTCTGAGGCTCCTATTGAAGGTCCCTCATTGGACAACTGACATGGGGCTTTTCCACCCGCAGTTCTGGCCCAGCCCAGTGCCTGGTCTACACACTTTGTCCTTTGTTTCCACATGCCACACGCGGATCAAACCGGGTGAGCCAGGAATAAGTTTTGGGACCAACTCCAACAACCTTGGGTCAAAGCGTGCTGGCCTGGAAGTAGCATGACGTGAACAGACTGCTGGCCTCTGATTTGTCAGAGGAGAGAGAAGACAGCCCTCGCACACACAGCCACATCCCTCCAGATAATTATTTCAATACGGTTGTAAAAAAGTGATCTTGCCTATTGGCACAACTTTAGCTGCTGTTATCATAACATTAGCACATAGCTTACCTTCGTAGATTGTTTTTAGCAGCTTCTTTCCTCTAGTTTTTGTCTTGGAGCTTCAGAATATTTTCATAAAGTCCAAAAGGCAGTATATCCACAGTGCTCTCATCATGTTCCAGACGGTTGCTTTCATTGTTACATTTGTTGTTGTTTACGTGTGTCCTCTCTCTCTCCCAGAGGAGTCGCAGCCAGTGAACCCCGCCCCCTAAGATCAGCACTAGGTCAGTGGAAAAAGACTCAAGTACTGGGTAGAGTAGATACGCGAATAATAATAAATATTCACTGATTGATTACCGCTTTCAGAAGCTACAGTTGTGGTTGAAAGGTTACATACCCTGGCAAAATGTCAGGGTACGTAAACTTATGCATTTCATAGAACATGTAACACACAAAGCTTTATTTCACTCGTGGTTAGTGGTTACGTGAAGCCATTTATTGTCACTTTTCAACTAGAAACTAGCCAAATGTCCCTGATCAAAAGTTTACATATTGTGCATCTTGACACAAACATCAATTTTGTCCTGTACAGTATTTCAGCTGGGTGAGTTTTTTTTTTTGCTTTTGAACTATTTTTTCATTTTGTTGTTGAAGGTCATGTAAACGTTAGATCAGGGGCACTTGAGTAGTTTCATTATGATTTCAAAAGAGCAAACTCTGTCAAGTTCTTTGACAATAAATTACTTCACACAATCACTAACCATGAGTGGGGAAAAAAACGTTATGTTATCATTCATATTCTATGAAAAATGGTCAAAAGACTAAAAGGATATGTAAACTTATAAGGGTATGTTAACTAATGAGCACAACTGTATGTGTCAATGCCACCAATCAATCAATCAATTTATTTTTGTAACGCCCAATATCATAACAGAAGTCATCTCAAAGGTCGGTATGGACAAAAACAAATCAATATCAGACATCAAGAATGATCAAAAATAAGTCACACACGAATGAAATGTCTCGACCAGATGTAATGTCCCGTGAATAAGTAAATCACTTAGAGTAACAAGCTTAGAGTATCCCCCCATTAGACCTTCCTCTACGGCGAGGAAAAAAACAAAAAACCAGTGTACCACCACACCAGTGTACACTACTAAGTCCCATGCACATTACTCACACCCATGTTAAGCTTGTGACGACTTGTCAGTGTTTGCTGTTGGAATTTGAGGGGATGACTATATCAAATGTGGTCTGGAATTTATGGACTGTCACACTGATGCTGATTTTACTTATTTCATTTCATTTTGCTTTGTCAAACACACATTTGTATTGTTCGGTCATCATGATGAGGGGCCAACGGTGGCGCATTTACTAGGAGAGTTGTGGAGTGCCGAACCGTCAGTCGCATACTGTAAATCAGATTATGCCATGGCCATTGGTCAGTGAGAATTCTAGTGCTAACTCTTGTGTGTTATAGCGTAAACAAACAGGTTTTTTTGAAATGCATAAGGTTACATTCTGTCAGGGTATGTATGTAAACGTGTTAACTTGAATAAACTTTTGAGCACAACAGTATATTACAGACATACAAGAAAAAAGAAAAAAAAAAACATTTATTAAAACATGAACTGTCTCCATTATTTTCTCATAAAGGTGTCCCAATACAACAATACTGAAGTTTTGTAATCCAATCACTGTCATATAGTGATCTTTTTGGAAATTTAAATTTAGAGTTGTTATTGTCACCTGACCCCCAACTGAAATAGAATTATATAATGTGTACGCAACCTATTTTCTTCCTCCTGCCATATCCGAGATCATTTAAAATTACTCTGCAGCTGTTGTCATATTAACAATAAACAAGTTGCTGCTGTTGGGGAACTAGCTTCAGATAAATGAGCATAAAATCAGAAAATATCAGTGCCATGGACTTAAAGGCCCTATACCAAATATTTTTCGTAGTAGTGTAATGAGATTTGTTACTACCGTGTGTCTATTTATAAAGCATTTGTAACAGTTTCATGAACTTGCAGGCTACATTTCTAGCATACTGTCGGTAGAAGTCTACGTCAGCAGCTCTGCCACGCCTCATCATCCTCTCTATCACTGTGGCTCCTCCCCTCCTCCCCCGTAGCCAGTTGGAGTTGGATTATCGAGCTCGCCTCTTTCACGGCAGATTTAAAATTTTTGGTGTGGGTGGAGTAAGGCTCTGGCACGCCCGTTTAGGCCCTCTTTAAGTAATAAAAAACCCCTTGATATTCGTGCGTAGTTGACCTTTTAGTAGCCCAGAGGCCCAATTGATCATGGAGCATCATAGAGGCCACTGTGATGGTAACTAAAGCCATGCAGCCACTGGGCCACTAAAAGCTCAAATACACACAAATATCAGGTTCAAGTTTAGCTTTATTCACATATAAATTTACATGGTGTACCTTTTTTAAAAGGTTTTGGAAAAGGTTGAAATGAGCTTGGGCTCATTTGAATTTAGTCATTCCATCTTTCATTGTGTGCAATCCAAAAATTAGCCCGATAGGACATTTAAATAACCTCCCCACCAAAGCACACGGGTGTCAAAAGAAGTGTGTCAGTTTGTGGGACCATGGTATGAGAAAGGACTAAACAACGTCTAAAAAACAACGTTCAAGTTTTACCGCTCGACGCAGAGTTTAGAATAAGTTGCACAATGCAGTTAAAAGTGTGCACTGCTCCTTGTTGTTTGATCTGCTTATACCATGGCCCATGAACCGAAACACTTCCTTTGACATCTGTTTGCTTTTGCGGGGGGTTAATTACGTCCATGGCACTGGTTATTTCAGATTTGATGCTGATTTATCTGAAATCAAGTCCCCAACAACAGAAACTCATTTGTCTATCGTTAGTACGTATGACGAGCTGCAGCGGAGTGATGTGGAGCATGATTTTAAATGATGTCGCCAAACTGTGCAGTTATATAAGTCAACTCTTCAGTGTGTGGGGGAAACTGGGGATGATTGTAACACGGGGACGGTTGTAACAGCACCACTTTGACCAGTCCAGATAACATGATGCTATCGGTAGTCCTTTCCTCTCTGATTGTGCTGAAGTTGATGCATGCAGATTTTGTTTATTTTACCTTATATTTGTGTTTTAGACATTTAAATTAGCTGACAATGTCATAAGATTTCACCCCCCAAAAAATTTTTTTCCAACAATTGAATGCATTTTCGGCCCTGTTTTTTAGGCTAGTTTGCTACTACAATTAGCTGAATATTATAAACAGGGGCGGGGATGGTTGCAACACATGATTAAGCAGGTGTTACCACCCACCCCGCTAGTGGGGAGAGTTGTAACAGAGGTACTCTATGGTTTGACACCTAGTCATGGTGTTTGTGTTATGTTTGTGATTATAGGAATCTCATGAGCTGCCATTTGTAGCCAACGAATGTAGGTATTTTGTGTAAAGGTTTGAGAGTCACAGCTCAAACGACCTCACACCTCGGTCTCCCCTACTGTATGTTATATGTTTTACAAAGTATGATTTGAATTTTGTCTCTAATACTATTTATCTCAACATTTCATATGCAAAGTCAGATCAAAATGCATTATTGGCCTTCCAACGGGGGAGTGCCAAGTCAGCACAGAGCCTCAAAACTGACAAGTTTGTTAGTATGAATCCAAATCTGTCTTCATTTGTAACACCCCTTGCTTCAGGTCACTACCTCATCTTCTTGGAAATACAGTATGTCTGTCGTCTAAGTACTTACTTAAGAAACAAACTTTATTTTGTATCTCACTTACAGGGAGTGAGTAGGCGGCCGAGATGGTTCTGAATGTGCCTGGTTTGGTGGTCATGGCCGTCTTCTACCTGGTCATCCTGGGGACCGGCATTTGGGCCTCGATGCGCTCCAAGAAAGAGGAGAAGAAGTGCAGCGGAGACGGCATGGAGATCACGCTGCTGGCTGGACGCAACATTAACTTGCTGGTCGGGATCTTTACACTGACGGGTAGGTTGAAGCATAGATCTGAAGAAACATACGGTTTGTACCCGTTGTGTATCCCACATGTTCTGAAGAATAACTCTCTGCAGCTACATGGGTGGGTGGAGGCTTTATCCTTGGCATTGCAGAGGCCACGTACAACCCGACGCTCGGAGCCGTGTGGGCTCTGATGCCTGTGCCCTACGTCCTAACCTTCTTCCTAGGTAAGAAGTTCAGTAATTTTCCATTCAAAAGGCCCTTTGATCGTTGCGAGCTTGTAACCACATGCTTTAATTTCACTCATGCAAGAAGAATGTTCTCAAGCAGCGTTTCTGCATAGCGCCCTTGGGTGACAAGCTATACATTTTGCCTCCACAAGGACCCTGTCAATTTTCAATGTAAAACATGACAAAAGAAGACTGTATAAGAAACGTGAGGAAGAGTAGTTTTAATTCTATTACTTTGACTACAGTCGCTCAGACACACTGCTTTGGTATAATATAATTCATCAGGATATTAAGAAAAATCCATTGAATTAAGATAAGTTTTGTTGCTCTGTGTACGGGACCCAGTTGATATTTCATATTGTCAGGGACCAACCAGCTCGTAATAAACTAGGGTGCAAATTTACTTATGAAAGTAATGCTGAGAAAGAGTACAAGCATTTGTTACTGTGTGACAGTAGCCCGAAGTTTTGTTTTGTTTCTTTCAGACACAAAACAATACTTTAAGAAAGGTATGACCCATTACCAACAGTGTTGTGCTGTTTTCATCAATATGAAATTGATTCAAACCAAAACCAGGAAATGTTTTGGTATTTTTCCCTGAAGTTATTTCACATGATTTGATCTTGTCCAAAGCAGTAATTTGATAACTTTGGTATGTAAATGGATTTATTGGTTGAGGAGTGTCCTCATGACTGTGCCAAAGATCTAAACCAACCCAAATGTTAACTGAAGATGAACTTCATACAGACTTAGCTCCATGGGGGTACCCGCACAGGCTGGTGCATATAGGTTACATATGCCCTGTCACATAAACCTTTCCAAACGATCTGTCACTGTCAACATTATGTAACATCACAAAGTGAATATTTACGTAGTGAGTTTTCTATGCTAATTTCAACTTCTCTATCGCAAAATGACCACAAACACGGACTACCATAACACCCCCCCCCCCCTTTGGAAGCTCCCATGTGCTAATAAAAGTGTCCATCTACTAAACATAGCACTATGAGACATTGGCGCAGGATTGTAGCCGAAAGTAACAGGTGCAGGGGGATGAGTTCACATGGAGACGTGTGGAGCCTGCACAGAAACCCAGGCATTTGTCTGTACACGGGTGAAATCATAAGCCTGGTGTAACAATAGGCCAGCGTGATCGCGGGCTTACGAGTGGAAACTTTGCCCAACAAAAGGAAACACTGCTGCCCCCTCTTTCTGGCTATTGTTCACAAAGGAGACCACTGAGTTGAGATGCCAAATGTTTATCTACAGCCAACACTTGCTTTTGCTTATTGTTCGAACATACTATAGCCTTTTGCTGAGCCATGGTGCCTCTTCCCTTTTGACTTTTTTTATTGGTGAAATATGTCTATCGTGTCCTTCCTCTCCAAACAGGTGGGTTTTTCTTTGCAAGGCCCATGAGGGAGAACAAATACTTGACGATGATGGACCCCTTCCAGAAGAAGTATGGGAACGTCCTGGCCACGGCCCTGATCTTCCCCGCTCTGGTGGCTGACGTCCTGTGGGTGGCACGCACTCTGGTCAGCCTGGGTGAGTGGCACCAACACCCGCGAACACAGTGCACACAAACAGGCAGCCTTTTAGAGAGAGAATTTGACACACTTAACAACTAGGTATATAGGCAAGTAAAAGTTCAATATGACCTGTTCAAAGCAACATATAATGAATATGTGGTTTGTCTTTATATACAGTATACTTTTGTGTGGGTTAAATAAATGCCTGCTGCTTTTCACATTAACTGTGAAACATGTAAGCTAACATGGTTTAGCATTCAGCAGCTCAGCTTTCCACTTTGCAGTAACTCACCAGGGTGAAGTTACTTTAGGGGAACGCACTGGGTAGTACTCAGAGTCTTGTGCAGCTGCTATGAGCTCTGACAGCACTAATGAGCCAGTGCCCTTTAGCAACACTGACTACTTCCTGCTACTACTTTAATATGTTTTACCAACAGATGTGTTTATTTTTCTCTGAGAAACATTTTGTTTCTAAGCAAGGCTACTCCAATTTGTTTATTCTGCTTATGCCATGGTCCACAAACCAAAACACTTTCACTCTCCATTTAATTACGGTAATATCTATGTGGAAGATTATATTTGTCCCTGTAATACAATAGCAGGCCAATTTCAGTTTTAGCCCTTGACAGTAGCATTGAGTGTATGTGTCTGTTGGTGTGAGCGTTTGCACTGTAGTTCGATGGTGTGTGTTTTAATGCTGTTTTCTTTTCCAGTGTTTTTTCAAAAAAGGAGTTAAACATCCAGCAGCCTGTTGATTGTGAAAGGTGATCCAATATCTAAAGATCTGGTTATGTCTTAAGACATGTTTTGTGATATATATATATTTGTTAAAGGCTCTGAAGGCCAGAAGATTAGTATTTAAACCTTAAGCATGTTTTGTAAAATGTATTGAGACAGGGATAGCACTGAAAGCTGTGCTGAGTCTCCGTACAAGGTCTGGTTATGGGGCAGGAATGCTTCTGGGACCTTTCAGCCTGAACCTATTAAACCGATATAGACACAGGGGACCCCCTCAGCCCTTGTTGTTTCAGAGACAGTTACATAGATTAGCGGGCATTGCACACTGAAGCAGAAACTTTAGCACTGAGGGGAGCACAACTCTGCCCTATTGGAGTGTTGCTGAGACTGTTTGTGTGTTTGTAGATGTGTGTGTGCGTGTGTGTCATATAAACCCAGATCAAGGCAGTTTAGTGTGGAAGATGTTTTACAGCCAGAAAAGACTTAACAGTGAAACACTATTCGATACTTCTGTCACCGAGCTGTGTAAAAGCCAGCCAATCATCACTCTAGGCTGGAGCATGCTGTGGAGGCGTGTGTAGAGTCAGTGACCTAAAATCATTTGGGGCTCCTTCATATCTCCTTTCCTTCCATCGCTGGCACTGCCAATTAAGCCAACAAATATCATCACACCTTTCCAGTGCCTAATATTAGCACAGGGGGAACAGCCCAGCTCAGCAGAGGAGAAATCCAGAGCTAAACTGGGTAAAGCACCCAGGAACGAGTTACGATATGACGGTTATGTCATTCCCAGCTAAAGGACTGCTCACATGGTTCACAACAACACCAACAACAAGCAGGTTCAAAAGTGGGCGCTGAAGGTTTGAAAACATGTTGATGGTTAAAGCTTCACTCAGTGTTAAACAAAACATCTGAAGGATTATGGGACTAGCCGTGGCAACACAGACTCCATTTAGTCGTCAGCTTAGAATAAATGTTTTTCTGTGGGAGTCGCCTGGTGAAGCTTTAACTGCGGGCAGAATGTCATGGGGTAAGATCAGCAGGTATAGGGTTAGTTGGTGCGTCAGTGGGCATGGGGTTCGTTTTAGGGCTGGGTACCATTAAACGATACCAGTATGGTAACGAAAAATGTCTTTAGATACTAATGGTATTGAGAAAAAAAGATACTAAAAACTTATATTTTTATATGGTTGTTTCAGCTCAAATAAATGATAAAAACAAGAAAAGAAATAGTTTTTTCATGGAATAAATTATTATTGTTCTGTTTTATGGTTCTAGACGACCAATAATTTAGTATATGTATCGGGGGAAAAAAGTACTGGCATTGTAAACCAAGTGTTGTTAAAGTACTGGTATCGGGGAAAAAATTAACGGTACCCAGCCCTAGTTAGTTGTGAGGGGTAGGGTCAGTGGGTAGGGGGTTAGTGGGTGTGGGCTAGAGGTATGATCAGTGGGTATGGGGCTAGTTGGTGTGGGAGGTACAGATTGGGTCAGTGGGGTATGCTGGTAGCAGGGGGCACAGTCTGCAGGTATGGAGTGAGTTTGGGCAGTGGGTGGGTGTAGGGGTTGCGTGGCGATCGATGGCGATCTGACCCTTTTCTGTTTAAGGCTTGTTGTGGTGTGGCTGCGGCTGCGGCTGGGGAGATCCTGGCACTGAAGAGACGGTCCAGGTAGTGACGTTTTGCTTGCCTTGTGTAACAAGATGTCTTTTTTTTTTTCTTTTTTTTTTTAAGTAAACTGTTTTCATGTTGCTCTTTGGAGGGACTCTTTTAATTTAGTTTCATATTAAAATTGTTCTGTACCCAAAAGAGTTTTAATCAAATATTTTAGTGTCACAATCAATAGGCTGCTTTTATTTGAAGTCTGAGGTTAGTTTTGTCTATTTCTGATGGCGCTGTCTCATCCAAGAGCTCTTGGATGTCTACAACAAAATATTCCAGAATGTTACATACTTGTGAAATATTATTAATCCTCACAGATACTAAATTACAGTGTGTGGATTTAACAAAAACAATGCCACTGCTGCACATTGTGTAAGCATGTCCATTGTATTTGTCTGTCCGTGTGACTGAGAACTCAGTGAAACACTGTAGTGCAGGGGTGGGGAACCTTCTTCACATCAAGGGCCAAATCAATTTTTATAAAGTACTCTAAGGGCCTTACAATACAGACCTGCCCGCTCCCGAGGGTCGCTCCTCGACTGACCGCTGAGAGATTCACACGGATCCTCTCCTCTGTCCTCGCCGCGTACACACAAACACAGTGCGTACAGCCGACCACTATACTACATGTCTCTCGCCTGACAACGCGTTTTGGGCCAGTGCTGCGCTCTGGTTTGGGCAGGCTAAGTAAAATCGAGGCATTCCACACATGGATCAGCCAGGTATTTGGTACCACAGATGGTAAACAGAGACACATGCTTTTTCTGCTGTAGTGCCCCTAGTGGCCATTAGCCCGTAAAAATCTTTAGATTTGTACAGGCCGCAGTGAAAAAAGTAGCAGCTTATAGGTCAGAAATGACGACATATTAAATATGAAAAATGCCTTGGGGGCCTGGTCAGATGGTCTCACGGGCCGCATACGGCCCTGAGGCCTGACGTTCCCCACCCCTGCTGTAGTGGAACCGTAGACTATTCCATTAGTGGAGTGCATGTCAGTCCAAATGTACTTTAGGATGTTTTTGTGCGAGTCCCATGTGTTCAGTGTGGGGTGCTGTTGTTGCAGGGGGCACCATGTCTGTGATCTTGGACTTGTCCTATGTGTACTCCATAATCATCTCTGCTGTGGTGGCCATCATCTACACACTGCTGGGGGGGCTGTACTCAGTGGCCTACACAGACGTGATCCAGCTGATCCTCATCTTCATCAGCCTGGTGCGTAGCAACTATTGACTCTTCAAACAGTGGCTCTATTGTGACAGGGTCAGAGCGCCATGGAGACACAGGCCTGTTCTTCAGATGAATGACAACCATTATTATCACACTGATCGCATTACGCTCATGAAAAGAGAGTACACAAGGAGTATGCATTACATACTGTATACACACTCCAACGTTATTATTATAATTATATCATTAAGTGTAGTTGCACACTGTCCAGATGCCTCATTAGTATTACTTATGCACATTTTTTAAAACTCAACAAGTCACTTTACTACTCTATGAAAACTTGTGAAATTAAATTGCGTATTTGCCAGTTGTACAATGTACAGTACTATATAAGAACAGTTGGGCCCATAAATGAGTCCACTGTGTTTCTGTGTTTCTGTGTTTGTATACAGTGGGTGTGCGTGCCTTTCCTCATGACCAACCCTCACTCCTTGGACATTACACTGACGGCCTACAACACCACCTTCCAGGCACCGTGGGTCGGGACAGTGGAGCTGGACCAGGCTGGAAAATGGTTTGATGACTTCATGCTGCTGGTGAGCATTAACACACAAGTTTGATTGTGTGAACATGATAAAACATTTACTATTGTGTTTCTAGTTGAAATCAAAAAATTTAAAGAGTGTGAATTGTTTCAGGCCTTGGGAGGACTTGCGTACCAGGCATTTTATCAAAGGATTCTGTCGGCCTCGTCCTACACTCAGGCTCAGGTCACCTGTTTCGCCTCCTCTGCCTTCTGCCTGGTGCTGGGCATCCCCTCAATACTGGTGGGAGCAGTGGCTGCTTCCACAGGTACAGACAAAAGCATCACTTTTAAACTACTCACAGACAGCAAACAGTTGTATTTTAATGTGGTTCTTAACACCGGACACTGTGCACACACTTCCAGACTGGAACTCCACTGGGTATGGTCTGCCCACGCCGTATGAGCGCAACGAAGCTGGCTCCATCCTTCCCATCGCGCTGCAGTTCCTCACCCCTTCTTATGTGTCTGTCATTGGGATTGGAGCTGTGGCTGCTGCCGTCATGTCCTCCATGGACTCTGCTCTGCTCTCCTCGGCTTCACTGTTCTCTTCAAATATTTACAAGAACATCCTTAGGAAACAGGTGAGGCATGGCCGAGCCAATTCGAGTTCAGGGGTAATGTAACACATTGTGTATGGCTGTTGTTTTTATATTTGTTTTGGTGCTGGTTACAGGCGTCAGACCGGGAGATGCAGTGGGTGATTCGGATCTCGGTGGTGGCAGTGGGTGTGGCCGGCACTGCCCTCACCTTCCTGGACAGCAGTGTTCTGGTCTTCTGGCTCGTGGGTGTAGACATGTCCTACACAATTATGTTCCCACAACTTGTCTGCATTCTCTTCTTTAAAGTGTCCAATGGCTATGGCGCTAGTGTGGGCTACATCATGGGAATCGTCATGAGGATTCTGAGTGGGGAGCCACTCATCAGTCTCCCTCCTGTGGTTAAGTTCCCGGGCTGCCGGCTCGATTCAGAGGGGAAAATGACACAGTTCTTTCCTTTCCGCACAGCCATCATGCTTATCTCTTTGGTATCCATTCTGTTGGTCTCATGGATAACCTCGATCATTTTCAACAAGGGTCTACTGTCTGATAAATGGGATGTGTTCAAGATTAAGCGAAGGCAGAAACCAGAGGCACCAGCAACAGATAAGACCAACAGTGACCCTACAGAGGGACCAGAGGCGTCCAAGCAGCTCCTAAGCACAACGCGCTGCTGAAGAGGTTCAACACAAAGAGAGAACAACATGGTGAAAGAAGCAGGCCATCTGTTGTCTGTGAGTTTACTGAGGAGGAACAACCAGCAGGATCCACCATGAGGCAATATATATGATCCTTAATCTGCAGGACTTTCATTGCCTTGTTGAGCTCTATAGCCAGCATTCAGTCAAGCCTCGACTTGGCTACCAATAACGTGTCTACTTCGATAAGCCACAAGTTCTTCTCTCAAGCCATTCATTTTCTCTTCCATTTGGATACAGCATTTACCTCTTGTTCAGTAGATTAAATAAATGTGTTTACTTTTGGAAGGTTTACTGGTGAAGTTACTTTTATACTCACCTCATTTGTGCATTTAAATTTATACCAACCAAAGAACAGCTGTTCCCCCAAAAAATGAAAAAGTTTGGGTATGCACAAATAAATATATTTCCTTCTGTCTTTAACTGTAAGAGACAGTAACAGTGGTGAGATACGGTTTAGTTTTGGTGACTGTCTCTAGCTTCTCTGTGGTGACCAGCTCCTTCAGCACAAAGTGCAGCAAAGACGGATCAGAGTCATGCAGCTCATGCAGCTCATGTTGGTGGTGGATTTGAATATTTACAGTTGATTTCAATGAGGACTGATTCTCATCCTTAGTTTACTATGCAGAAGAAACTCTCCTCATAACTGGTTATTTGTTGTGTTTGTTTTTATTTTTTATTTTTGCAGATTATATATCTTTGTGGAATCATAAAAGAGGGAATACTTACTGTGTGGGGATTCATCTGTACACTTCGGTAGACCACTTCTTTGGTCTCCCTGGTCCAAGTTCACTTTTAGCTCAATGTGAGTAACTCAACATACAGCATGAAATGACAGAAACAGTATTTTGGAAATAATTTCATCATCTACATCAATGCAAAATATTTGCCCCAATAACGGTTTCTCTGTTCAGTTTGAAATGTGAGGCTGTGCCAGTGGCTGTAAAGATTATTGCTCTTTCCTTTGACATGAGATTTTTTAATCAGTCAGTTACATATGCAAATATAGAGCATTTTTTGAGGAGATGTGAAACGTTTGACTGAATGCTTTGCCAGTTTTCAGTCAATGTTCAAATACCTCACGTAGTGTAATGTCCTTCTAGAGTTCAACAAACTCCAAGCACTAATGTGACGTACGTCTGAAAACAGTGAACAAAGATTGTTTCCAAACGGGACTTGTGCAAAACACCACACATTTCATGTGCGCGTGTATGTGATTTTTATGTATAATGTATGTGTAATGTACAGACTATCATAGTTTATATTATGTATATTTACACTTTGTATTTTTTTAATCGAAAGATTTACATTGTGAGAGAAAATATATGTTTTATTTAATCACACAAAATAAATTCAACTAAACTTCTGCAGAACATGTGGCCTTTAAACTTTTATATATTTGAAATACTCCATGTAAAAACACCCTGGCCTTTCCATGTTGAATTGATACAACCCAGTAAAGACAAAAAGAACTGAAATATTTGCAAACTGTATTTTCTCATTTTTAGCAAAGTAGTGAACAGTTGTGATACTTTGATGTACAGTCTACTTAAACATTACTCCAAATTGTATTTTGGGTTTTATACTCTTATGCATGTTGTCAATAATTCCAATGTTTGTATTCTGAGCTTTCGTGAAGGCTGTTCTCTCTTGCCTTGAGGCAAGATCCTATCCATATTATGTAAATCCCCATGTTCTATCAGAATAAAGGTTGAAACTAATTTCTTCAGCGTCTCGTTCCTCTACAATGGACAATTTAAAAGAGTGGAATAAGTATTTAAGAAAGAGCTTTGTGAAACTTGTGACACAGGTTTGTGAAGCGCAACACAAGAGTAAGGAAGAAGAAAACTTTGAGTTAGATTGATAAAGTAAAAATAAAGTGACAAAAAATGAAAATCTATAATGCAGTTGTGCTCATAAGTTTACATACCCTTTTAAGTTTATGTACCCTTTAATCTTTTGGCCATTTTTCATAGAATATGAATGATAACTAACTCATGGTTAGTGGTTAGAGTTTACGCTTTTGAAATCATAATGAAACAGAAACTACTCAAATGTCCCTGATCTAACGTTTACATGACCTTCAACAACTGCCAGGAAAATTGTTCAGGAGCAAAGAAAAACTCACTTCAGCTGAAATACAGGACTCTCTGACAACATTTTTACAAAATGCACAACATGTAAACTTTTGATCAGGGACATTTGGCTAGTTTCTAGTTGAAAAGCGTACACAAACAGGATTTTTGACAATAAATGGCTTCACGCAACCACTAACCATGACTGAAATAAAGGTTTTTGTGTCATCATTCATATTACATTTTGAGCACAACTGTAAATATCTAAGAGAAGAGGGTTCTTCCCCTGATATTCGTGATATATTTTTTTTTAATTGCACCTTATTTGTTTGATTTTTTCTAATTGATACAGACTCACAGAATAATCCTATGAAAACATTGCCTAAACTTTATACAGTATATATATATCTTTGCAACACTATAGGGCAGTATAAAAATGTCCCCATGTGCTAAAAACTAGCATTTAATAAATAATTAAACAAATAAATGTTGGAAGTCAGCCAATAATCAAACAATTGGACAGGAACTACTGTATAGGGTTGAAGGCCACAACATGGGACCAACAAGCACAACATTTAGCTGCTACAAAGCCACCTGTTCAACCTTTTATCCAGTTCTTGAATTACTTACTGTATCTATTGTTACACGTTGTTGAAATACTCCGCGACCATGATGTGTTCAGTCAAACCAGACATGCATAACTAGGTTTAATGGACACAAACAGTCATTGTTAGAATATAAAGCCTGTTATTGTGAAGTGTCCTTGAGCTGGGCACTCAACACTGGCCTGACCCTATGTATTTGACATAGTGGGTTTTTGAGAACAAATGGACATGTCGGCCGGCAAAGGCTTGAGTTGTGTCCACAGAGATGAAAGCAGTGTTACTAGGGGCACAGCGCGAAACGATGGCCCCAAGGTACAAACTTTAGAGCATCTGTAGCTACTGTCAATGAGATTTTAAGACATTTCTTTCTGGGCCACGTGTGTCAAATACCTGCATGGGACATAAAGGACAACGAAATAGGACGAACTTCTTAATGATCAATGGCAAATTGCTTTCATTCATGATCAGAGATGGAATGCAAGGAAAAATGCAGACATATTCGCTCAACTACTGTATATGTACAGGCCTAAAATCTAGATTAACTTTTAAGATAAGATAATACTTTATTGATCTCACAATGGAGAAAATCACTTATCTCTTAATAACAATTTTGTAAAAACACATTTTTACAAAATTTCAATTTACTGCAACACTTCAATTGTTATTTTTGGACAAACGTTGGACAAAGCAAACCATTATTCTGTGTAAAGATATAAACATTATATTTAGGTGATTGATAGATTCTCAGAGACACTTTATTTTATTTTATCAGTATTAGCTTTTTAGTTTATTATCCTATTCCAGTATTATTACTGTTTGCAAACCTTTTTTCTTGTAGATGGCACATTTCCTGACTTTTTGCTCCCCCTTGTGTAAATTCTTCGATGCTTTTTAAGACAAAAAAAACAAACAAAGTTGGAGTGTACTGTGGGTAATTTTTAGCTCTAAGAATCCACAGGTGTCTCCTTGATAAATCAGCCAAACAAAGGAGTTGAGCTGTGGAGGAACAGCACTTGGCAGCGCTCTGATGACGTGGATTCCTTTGAAGGATCCTGGCACTTGAGAAACACCCATAAAAACATCCATCCATCCATCTTCTTCCGCTACCCGTCGCCATGTCGCTGGGACAGCAGTCCAAGCAGTCCTTGATGGTCTCTCATCTGAACCGCTCTTGGTCTGACCCGTCACCTAGGACAGGGGTTCCCAAACTTTTTTGGCCGCGACCCCCAAAATGAACATCTGAACAACTCGGGACCCCCACTGTAAAAAGTTACTTCCTTTTGTAACTATTTCCAGCGGGAAAACAATGTATTATTGCATTTTTATTTAGTTTTTTGGGCCCAATTCACAAATATATGTTGTCCTGAACAAAACATTACATGTGATCAAGACTGTATAACGGACCTTGCTGATGTGCATCTATTACTATTGATAGTAGCTTTTAATGTGACTTATTCTATTTTATTTTATTCTATTAACTATTGCTGTCAGTGTTTTTATGAATGTATCGCATTTGAGTATGCTGCTGGACAACTGAATATCCCCTGGAGGGATGAATATATCTATCTGTGTAAATTTCTTATTGAACTTATATATAAAATATATAATTTAACTTGAAATAAGGGGGGAAATTATTCTGTTGGCATTTGTTTTTACTTGGCAAGTCAGAATTGCTCGTATTAGAATCAAATATTCTTAATTCTACTCATTTTACAACTCATGAAGATATGATTTATTGGCAGCGCTGTCAAGTTTTAGATGACAGCTCTTACTGCCGTGTTACTGTAATAGCCCACAGCTCTTTTAATCATGGCCAAAGCTGGAGAATTGCCATCAAATGAACAAACACAAGGCCACAGCGGTGAAGGTTTGGCTGATCCCGATACCCGATACGAGCCCAATGGTCAGATGACAAGTTTAATCCAGCCAGGGTGATACTTGCAGACTCATTTTCCTTTGACTAAGGCCAGGCTGTGGTCAAATGTGCGTGTGCAGTTGTAACAGTGTCTTATCACCCAACAAAGATAAGTTAAGCTCAAACATGCAGTATAATCCCTACTGCATTGTCTAACCATTTACATTTACCATACACAAAGTCATCCAGAAAACAAAAGATAGCCTCTCTGCATGATCAACTTCCGTTTGATAAGCAGTAGGTTTACACAAACGTGCACAAAACATGGTTGCTCAGCACTGATCCACTATAGCAGGGTTAGACAAGTAACTGTTGGCCTGATGTGGGGCCAAACCTCCCAATAGTTCAACATAAAGCATTAAGGAATGACTCACGAAGTCAGTACTACAAAAATAGTTTTTTGGGGAAGGTGCTCTTTGGTGTTTGGGGAACTGAAACTTGAGAGAAAAACAAAGAACCAAGGCACTCCTCCCACAATCCAAATCTCTATTTACATTTTCTAAAAAGCCTTTATTGTACTGGGCTAATGCATATTAAAATCATTTAAAACATGCTGCGGGTTTCATCCACGCGTATCGGCTCCAACAAAGCACCTCTCAAGAAGCATTCAGCATAAAGCGTTAAGGGGGTTTAATTGTAAAGGAACTGGGATATTTTCAGTATTTTTGATGTGTAAGAATTTTCCCAGTAGATAAAATGACCACCCCTAATGGTTTCACTCTAAGGTTGTTGACAATAACATTGTCACCATCTTGAAACCTTCTCCACTGTCATGCTAATGACCCTGGACTACTGGGAGCAGCAGGGCCATAAGGAAGCGTCAGCAGACTTAGAACTTAGCCCAGGGTGAGACAATAGAGGGGTAACGAGCCATTTTAAGTAATAGGCCAAGATGTTTTTCTACTTTTAGCACCAAGAGAGGAGGGACTTAGAGCTAACTTAGAGTTAACTCCTCCCTCTGGTTTACTCTTTAAGAGACCCACGAGTGTGCTCAAGTCGTTATTAAGCTGATGACGATCTTTGGACTAAGATCGAAACATCCTACACTTCAACTACAGAGTTCTGTCGGACTGAGAACCTAAATCTTGGACTTAGTTCCTGACCTTATTTATTTAGTTCGGAAGCCCAAAAAACAAGGCGAAATTTGAGTTTATAAAGATTTATAACTAGTTAATTTAAAAACTAAACAAAATATCTGAAAATCCCTCTGAACAAATCTTTGTAACTTTGTATATTTTTATGTCCGCAACAAACAGCAAAAGTTTCAACTTGATATCACTGAATCTAAACTGTTGTCATAGTTGCACGTGGGGATGGAGTGACTTTTTTTTAATCATGTTTAATTCTTGCATGTTTGTGTATGGTTTTAATTGTTTTATCGCATGATTTTAGACAGCACTTCGCACTGACTACCTGGCCCCATGTGACCTGTTGGCACCCATCCCTTGACCGTGCCAATTACGCACATATGCGCTCTGGTCTATTTTTTTGGAGCGTGCCTCACGCGCACCGCGCTACGCCTGTGGTATTCCAATTAACACCATGGAACTACGCAGGATGTTAGTGTGGACCAGGGGTCAGGCGCCCCTGGTCCACACTAATCGTGGACGAGCGCTAATGGATCTATGGCGTTAGTTACACTAATTTATTTGGGGTGAAGGATCAACGTGGCCGGTTAGCTCAGTTGGTTAGAGCGTGGTGCTAATAACGCCAAGGTCGCGGGTTCGATCCCCGTACGGGCCACTGTATATTTTCTTTTCCCTCCAGGCTAACAAATCAGGATTCAATGGACAAGGACCAAGCACAGCAAGGGCAGCTGCGAACAGCTCACGCAGGCTGAGAGCTGTTTTACGATTTATGCAAATAACATTATTCATGTTAAAATGAAATGGAAGTTATCTATTGAAATGTAGCCATTTGACATGACGGTGGTTAACATACTGCTTCACCAGATTCTGGCACAGGGCCAGCGCTTTGTGTCTGAAGTTTACATAGTAATGTGTGTAGTTGGTTCCATGGTGTAATGGTTAGCACTCTGGACTCTGAATCCAGCGATCCGAGTTCAAATCTCGGTGGGACCTGACTTTTTTCCCACTAACGATCAAACTACTCGGCTAGAAGCTTGTCGGCCCATGTTGATTGAATGATAATAATAATAATGGCACCAATAACACATCAGTCTGAATTATTTAGAGTTCTAGTCAGAAATTAAATCTCTGTAATATCTTAACAATGAATCATTTTATTTACATAAGCTATAGAAACATACAACTCATTTCAAAGGAAGATAGTGATTAAAAACACTTCGAACACTTATCAAAATACACGTTTTATTCATCTTTTTTTCTTGGACGATGTCGCCCCCTTCTGCTGAGAGGTTGATCTGAAAAACAAAACATTTTGTTATTAGTGGTCAGTTACAGACAGTCTGGGATTCCAAAAACTTACTCACTTTTTGTCTGGTGTTTCTGGGTGAAGTATCACAACTTCCTCCTCTTCACTGTCTGAAATCTCAACTATGTCCACTGAAAATATATAGAATTTTTGATTTTGATTGTTGGTTATTCTGTTGAGACTGATGAGACACATTTTTAAAAGAAAGCATCCTTTTGCATGTCTGTATTCGTGCTATACTCTCACTCACTGCGTGCCCTGTACAAAGATACTTTTCTGGGATAGTTTTTTCATGGGTTTATACTTATAACTTGCCATTAGAACATTTATTTTATCAACATTTTATTTTATGTATTTTCCAAATGACCTCTGGGACAGAAGCAGACAACGAATAGAGTTCAATTTTCTCACCTTGATCTGGTTTCTTTCTGTGTTGTTCCTCTACAACGACTTCATCTTCCTCCTCTGAGTCTTCATCCTCCTCCAGACCCCAGGAGTTCTGCAGCTCCTGTCCCACCTGCCCCACCCCAGGAGCGGGCACCACCGGAGAGGTCACCCTGAGCAATCTGCTGTTAAGGTCAAAGTCAAACAATAACCCACCGTCTTAATCAACTTTCATTGAGCATGCAATCATTTTGAGTCTCCAGATGTCGAGTTAGTTCTGGTCAATAGCACCTAGATGTAGGGTTTTAACTTCTTGTGCCTGTTTTGGGTTAATAGGAGAGTAAGAGGCATAGGGAGAACATGCAAACTCCATACTGAAAATCCTGCATGACTAACTCTCCGTCATTGTGCCCGTTATAGCTCAACAACAAT
Organism: Lesueurigobius sanzi; assembly: GCA_900303255.1. NCBI lineage: Eukaryota > Metazoa > Chordata > Actinopteri > Gobiiformes > Gobiidae > Lesueurigobius > Lesueurigobius sanzi. The sequence goes on along the minus strand of OMNZ01102675.1, from coordinate 7,546 downwards.
GTAACAACTTGCAGCTGATGGTGGAGAGGTTCCAAACCTGCTTGTGCCAGCGACAGGCCGGGCCCCCAGAACTCCATGTCCCTGATCCCAACCCTAAACTTAACCACAAGCCTTAAGCCTGGGGAACATCAGAATCAGAATAGCCTTTATTGCCATTCAGGTAGTTATGTACATGCAAGTTGATGTGCCTGCCAAGTTCGCTTTAAACCCAGGTTTTTTCCCAAAACAGCTGCCATTCACTCACAACATTCAAGGACACAACAACAGACTGGACCAGCGCCAGAAGCAGACACTGAATCTCCTAATGTTCCAACCTGCTCTCTGAGGCACTGATCCCCCATAGGTCACCCAGGGAATGAGTGGCCTGCATATTTGGGCATTACATGTTGAACTGTGTACCTTCTCTATAATCTCCAAGATTTACAAAACACACTTCAGCATGTGCATAAAACCTAATTTGTGTTTATAAATAATTAAAGCCAATGACAAAATGGTTACATCACTCCTGAAACACACTGTACCACAGTGTGATCCACAATGTACCCATGAGGAATGATTTTTTTCTTTTTTTAGCCTGGAGCCATCTTGTATCTTTCATTTAGAGGATACGTGTGTGCTGGTGCTTCAGTTTTCTTGACAATGTCTTCAGCCTTTTCTGTCACATCTTCCATCTCCACCGCTGTCTCATCCATTTTCAGAGCAGTGATTCTTTCCTGAGGCATTGATTCTGCGAAACCGCACCGTTCTCCTGCTTTCCTGCAGATCAAAACCAAAAGCATAACATTATATTTCTGTTACTGGTAATAGTTTATGTAAACATTTGGTTTATGCAAATGTCTACTGTATAATACAGACAAAGCATGTTGGCGGTCACCTGGCTTTCTTGTCATTTTCAAGAGCTTTGCTGATCAGCTCTGTGATCTCAGACACTTTGACACTGGCGATTTTACTGCATCGCAAAACCTGCAACAACAACATTAACCTTTTTTAAAAGGCCTGATTTTTAAAATAATTTTTAAATTTGCAAATAATATAAAGGAGGGAGTGAGTAAAATAAATTGACACACATTTCTAAAATCTTGTTTCTTCTTACAAGCACATTTCACAACTAGCAGGGTCACTTTTTAGGGGCATAGTCACAGAAATGCTAGCGTCCAACCCATGAAATGGACAATAAATGCTTTATATTTAGATGCACAGTATTATTTTCACAATTGTTTGAGTTTGCAATATACTAAAGGAGGAAAAACCAAATTGGTATCAGGAATAATCCCTTTGATGATGTTACAAATTATGTACAGAATCAATCAGAAACCTGTCTTTAGATCCATAATATCTATAACTATGTTTAAAGCCTGCTATGGCTTCTTATTCAAAATATCTGGTAATGCCACATAAAAATCTCTTGGTGAGTGCTGCCCCCTTTTGTTGGGCAGGGATGTTGCAAGTAGTTTACATCATCTGTAAACCTTTATTCTGTCAGGATAGTTTTGTATTAAGCTTTTGGCACCTGTTCTTTGAGCAACATGATGCCTCCACTCGACTGAATGGAGCAGATCTCTCTGTGTTTGTTCATTGCGATCATCAGGAGCCCGTCCATCACCCGCTCCTCGCGCTCGCTCGGGTCAACCAGTAAATATGTCCTGGAAAACAAGGCGTGTTTTTAAAAAAAAAATCATATACGAGCTTGAAAACAATGCATTGATGAGTTTTACCCTTGTTGAAAGAAAGAGAAGCTGACACTTATGGGCATGTGGTAGATGCTGAGTGGAATGGGTTCCCTCTCTTCTGGAGTGTACTAAAAAGGTAGAGTAACAAGTATCCAGAGTATTTTAGCAGTAAAGATTTTTTTTGTCCTAATCTGTAAGTTGTTTAAATATTTTTTGTTGTCTAGAGTGCTGTTCATACTCACCACTGTGACCTCTTCTCCCTGTATGGACACATCTGGCCGTCTGAAGTGGCACAAAGCGGTGATGGCAGCGATACTGGCAGCGTCCATCAGGTTCCCGTCATGATTCAGCGTGTGAACATCTACTCGGATCTGCCACACCTAAACATAAAGACAACTTAGCTTTAGAATAAGCCTGTTACATGCAACGTCATGCCATTTTCTCTTAAGGCAGTGCTATCATCTCATCTATGGAGAATTCTGTTAATCAATCAATATTCTAAATAAAATTATGCACTGGACGACAAATTGGACGTGACAAACTGATGACTAATAGCTAGTGCGCATGCTCAGAGTACTGCTCCGGTTATGCAACTGTCAAAATGGCCTACAGATAGAAAGCCATTTAAAAACGCACCCTACACCCCTACACTCAACACTTTCCAAGAACCATTTTGACAAGTAGAATTGGCATAGCCAAATACTAATAATTGTGAATTCACAATATCATGCATTATTTATAAACTACACCCTCAGTTGTGGTAAACTAAGTTTGTAGCCACGTGGCTGTACTGCTTTCCTGGGGTAGACTTACAGAAGCGTGGCTGACAATCTGTCTATCCTTCAATTACAACCAACAACCCACCCATCACTCCCCCAAAATACCTAGTATTCACACAACTTAGTACCAGCCAGGTATAAGTCCAACCCTGCTTGGCTCCCAAGATCTGATGTGATAAAGCATCCTCAAGGTGATACAGAGAAAAGTTGTTTATACCTTTTCCCCAGACACCACACACAGGGACTCGGTGTCGATACACTTGGAGTTTCTGAAGCATCTCTCCAGCTGCCGGTTCAGCTTCACAGACAGCTCAGACTGTCTGCAGAAAAACACACACAGGGTTTACAACACTGTTGGACAGTTCATAATTGGAATCAAAACTTTACCAATGAATACTATAAGGCAGCGTGTGTTTACATGCACTTATACACTTTTGATGGATAGAGTGCAGTTACATACAAGGTTGGAAGGTATGTTCCATGACCATAGACGCCTCATCAAAGAACTGAAGAGCAAAGTAGTGACCTTACCTGCCCTGTTCAAACGCTGGTGAGGCCATCGGCGACAGCTCTATGTTAAAGAACAACATTCCCTCATTTGGACGAGATTCTTTTGGAACCACCATTTCACAGGACACCTGTGCCATCACCCTGCAAAAAATAAAACACATAAGGCAAGCACACCATAGCTTGACTTCAAGCTATGGTGTGCGAGGAAATCATACTCAACAATAAAGCACAACATTTCATATTTTCATATGATCACATTCAGCGGTTGCTACCATAATTGGAGATAATAATTTTACCTCGTTTTCCCCAAATCCACAAAGCAACATCCATAGTCCGTCCCGAATGTGATCTTTATATTTCTGTAGTCATAGGTCTGCCTCCCGTCCAGTCGCTAAATACAAACAGTGCATACACATATAAAGGTACTTCTAAGATACTAGAAACTAGATTATAACAATGTCCTATTGCATGAATTACGATGGTGCATACTTGGCGAATAACTACCTTTTTCTCCTCGATGCCTTTAAGCAGGAAATCGCGCTCACAGTTTGACAAAGGAGTGTCTTTCATTTTTGACTTTGATCGCAAAAGATAAATAATAATTTAGGAGTAATTTTAGGCCACTCGTCCTCATTTAATGTTCCGAAAAACCATGTGGGTACGTCAATGTTTTGTGCACTCTCACCCGGAAGTACTTGATCCGGATGTAATAAAATAAAATAAAATAAAATAATACAACTTCTGCTTTATTAGCGTGTATTGAGAATGCATGTAATAGACTAAATGACAAGATTTATCATAAATTTCGTATTTTTTTCGCATTTATTTTGAAAATCGGAATTCGTTGTATTCAATCCCCCTCTGTGAATGTGAGACTTTTTTCGAGTGTTTGGAAAATAAACACAGACTAGGTGAAATGTTACTGACATTGCTAAATACAACTGTTTTCGAACTACATAATATGCTATCAGAAATAATGCACAGTTTTAAGTCATCATCATACTGGGTTGGGAACAACTTGAAAGACTTTTTTATACAATTACATTTAGAAATAGAACCTTCAACATTGCAAATTAATAACTTGTACTCATTTTGCCGTTATATGACATCACATCATTCACATTAATAGCCTATGGGTTAGTGCATGGGGCAATTAAAACAAGCCAGGAAAACAAAAACCACCCAAAAAAAGAACAAACCAAAAACTGAATGAATGAATGAATCTGATTTACATTAGAATCTTATTTATTTTCTAAATGTGTCTTTCTTTCTCCTACTTTCTTTTAACGCCTCTCGTTCTGTCCTCAACCTCACAATTGCGCATGCGCAGTTTGTCGCGGCTCTCCACCGCGCGCACCGTTATCAGGCCAACTGTCGGCGAACTGTCATCGAGGATCGGACCTCTCCTCTGCTCCGCTGCTCCCCATCGCTCTTCAACCTCTGTCCCGATCTGCACCGTTCAGCTTCGGTGCATATTTTAATTCAGCCTCGTGGCTTTTTACACTTGGGGAGCTGCAGTGGTTTAGAAGGTTTATCTGCGCAAGTCAGAAGACGCAAGGTTTGTGTGCGCTCATTCATTCCCTCTCCATCCATCCCTCTGTGCGACATCACTGCTAATACCGCGGAGCTAATAATTACTAGAAATATTTTGCGCGGAAAGATCATTTGAGGCGCGACTTTATCTTTGTAATTGTCTTTTACTTTGTTGAATATTTTTTCTTGGTTCACGCAAGTCTGACGGTGACACTTTTTATCTCAAACTGCTAAATTGAGTGTGTATTATTTGGGTCCAGCTAACTAGCATTAGCCGCGGAAGCAGGTGCGGGACCTCGATTGGCTTATGGGTCTAAACCAGATTGCAGTATTTCCTTTATTATTGATTTAAAGACTGCCATCGTGATGATTTTTTGTTGCAGTTTTTCCATTTTGTGTGTTAATGCTGTTGTGTGTTTTTCTTCAACATTTATAATTTGTGTGCAATTTAGGGGTATGGGTTCAAAGTCCATTTCTCAGAGGGTTTTCTTACCTTCTCTCTGGTTTTTAACCTCAAAGTGTTTACCCGAAGGAAATCTGTGTAACTATGTACATATTTCTCTCATTCAGCTGGAGATAAGTGAGCACTAATCTCTACTGAATAAAGCAATTAATGTATTAATTTGTTTCATTAATATAACACTGTTATTACCACAATAGTCATCTTTGTGAGTTTGCAGATCTAGCGTTATGTTATGAACAATATATGGCTGTTATTAATTTACACATTTGCTTCATCCAAATTCCGTCCAATTACTAAGCTCCACTGGCTGGGATCAGCAGTTTCTCTAATCTTCAGACTGGACAATCTTCTTTGTTGTATTTCAAAGACACTTATACCTCGAAATGGCCTAAGAAGATTATTTGAAATCATTTAAGAAAGTGTGTTACTGCTGTCATGCCGGCCACTAAAGACTGAGCAGGTGTGGCCTGATCAATAGGAGCTGGTTGAGGCTGTTGCTTATGGTAACAGATACGTGTCATTGTTGCCAGTGGAGGGACAGGGACTTCTTTAATGTTCCACTGTAATAGACCATTTGGCTGCTTACATCATCAGTGACATCAGCTGGAGGCAGGAAGTGAGTAAGAGAAATAAGATTGAACTAAAACTAGTGATTATAAGTGTAAAACTACAACTAAAAAATGTCGTCCTGTTGTGGCTTAAGGTGCAAGAATAAGAGGAACGACATTTGAGACGATAAAGTAAGGTTTTATGTGATATTTACAACAATAGTTAGACATTGCTGCAACAAAAAATTCTGGTTCTTCGGGTGGATAAACAGAAGAATGTGGCTGTTCCCAAAGAAAAATCTAAGGCACACTGATGTAGAAAAATAATGACTAAAAAGCCTTTATTGGAACATGGCTAAAGCTTTAAAATACGCACAACGCGTTTCGGCCTGTCATGGCCTTCCTCAAGGTGCAAACGAATAGTTAGACATTTGTTTATCGTTACTGGGACAACAGCTACAATGGAAATGGATAGGAATCTAGCTTTCCGCCTCCAACTAATGTCAGGCCAGAATGTTTACAAATAATGAAAGGATCTATTGAAACAGACTTGAGGTGCTTGGATCGAATTCGCAATGTTCACAGAGTTCAGGGCCGTGATGCCATAGCATTATGGGATTTGCAGCAGGCTTTGTCCATAGTAAACTAATGGAGGTTTTAAATGGTAAAATGCTCTTTCACATAAAAGCATTTTGACACTGCAGTGTGTTAGATGCATTGAGAAGTAGTGACTTGACAGCTAATGGAGTTGTGCCATGGTTTTTTTCTCCACTTTTTATTATACTGTTTCTTGCTAATGTTAGTCTACGGACAACATTTGCTCGTACCCAGTGGCGGGTTTCCACTGTAACACTGAATTTATAACATTGCATCCTGAAATCTATAAAAAGCTAGAAGTTGTTTTGCTTTGAAGCATGTAGGTGTGGGCGATATGAATCAATCGAATGATCAAATCTACCAATTTTGAAAGATCGGCAAATTTTTGCTCCAACACTTAAATAGCTCCATGATCAAAAGCCGTCTACTTTTCCTCCCTCGCTTGTCTTAAAGATAACTTTAATTACCTCAATAAATTGTGAGAAAATGCAATTCCCAATGTTTCTCACAGAAGTCTCCTGAGACTATGTGGTTCCTGATGATGTATATTTTTGCTGTCAATTATTTGGAGTAAATCTGTCAATTATTGCATCAGATTTATTTTTTAACAGGTCTTAATGGTCAGTATAGTATAATATACTTATGTTTTAAGAAACAAAAAGTGTCATTTATATTCTTCACCAGACAATAAGGGCCCACCGTAGTCTTCTCTATTAATGGGAAAAACTGAAATCTTGATGTGATTTTTTGTTTTCTCGTTTGTTCAGCGAATTTGAGTGAGGCGGGTGTTGTAGGTGACGTCAGGCATATGCAGGAAATGATCATACGGATGGCTAAGGCCAGACTAGTGATTGGGTAAATTCAGATCCAATCATTTCGAACTTTAAAAGGAGTTGACCCCTCCCACCTGATAACGGAGCTCAATAGACCCCGTGCAATATAGCAAATGCTAGTTCTGGTTGAAATACTCCTGTGCAGTGTTCTGTTTCCTGTCCCGGTTACAGCGCTCAGAGCGCTGTCTAAATGGATAGAGCTTGCAAGGAACTTTACTTTCCAAGATGCCTTTTCAATTTGCAGAAAATTCTAGTCGATGATGTTCATCACATCATGCAATGTTTTTTCACCCGCGCCACTAAGCAAACGAAAGCGAAAAGGGATTCAAATTTCACATGTCCTAGTATGTGCATTATTTTGAAGGTAATGGAGTGCAACACACACGTCTGTGCTATACTCTTAACTAGCACAAACTTGGGGCATGTCAATTTTGGTTTTTATATTATCCTTATTAATGTTTACTAGGGATGGTCCGATATGAAAATTTTCTGCCGATATCGATATCCGATATTTTCCTCGCTGCTGTGGCCGATATCCGATATTTGCCGATATTAATATCAACATTTAAAATCAATAGCAAGACCCTCTCACATGGAGTAAAGTTCCTAAATT
>OMNZ01102664.1:0-11770 GCA_900303255.1 Lesueurigobius sanzi | reverse complement strand
TAAAGCCTCAACCCTCCTTTTCCCAATGCAAAAGACGTCTCTATGACATCGTGGGGATATTCGCTAAAGTCTTCGGTGATGCAGGCGACTTTAATCGCCTTTAATTTAAAAAATGACGTTGTTAAAATTGGTTTGCGTTTGTGCCATAATAGCATGATATTTTTGACAGCGCTCATTTTTATATATTTTGTTTCCTTAAAGTTATTTCTCCTTAGCTATTCACCTTATATGAGCGATCGCGTTTTCAACATGCTTTTGACAGGTTTGGTAGGCATCATGAACTTTTTAAATAAATAATAATACTTCTAATAGGCAAAAACTTTGTTCACAAACAGAGCATTGCTGCCCTGGCGCTTTAGCATATCTGTGATTTTAATAATCTGCGCTGTTGCCTACCATTCACGAAAACATCCACCGAAGAAATGCGAAAGAAAACAACTACAGCGATTGCCTCTATTCCGGAACTTGCCATGTGGCGGCCATCTTGTGTTTATGGTAAAACTGCAGGTCTGACTTGAGCTTATTTTCTTTGCTCTTTTTCTTTGCTTCTCAGAGGAAAGCTCTACTGCTCAAATGTGGCTCTTTCTAAGCTCAGAGACTAAAAGGAGATCTCATGTTAGTCTTATTAGTCTCAGTTTTGTCTCAAGAGTGTCTTATTTGTTGCTCCTAAAATTCAATAGGAGCAATAGATGAGACGAGGAGACACTTTACGACACTCTGCGTCTGTGACAGATGCAGAAGTACAATGTGGCCTCAGCCTTTTATTGAAAATATAGAGCACATTGTATTTAGTGTCATGTTATTGTCACTCCTGGTTCTGTCCTAAAGTGTCTCCTCGTCTCATCTATTGCTCCTAGTGAATTTTAGGAGCAACAAATAAGACACCCTAGAGACAAAACTGACACTACAATGAGATTAACATAAGATCTCCTTTTCTTCTCTGAGCTTAGAATGAGCCACGTTTGAGCAGTAGAGCTTTCCCCTGGGTTGGCAACAGTGGGAATTCTAGCTCACAGGAAGTGCTAAAACAAAGAGGAAATTAGACAACAAAAGTGGGCGGGGCTGAATAAGGTGAATAAAGCCCTATTCTCACAGGATAAGCATTATGGGGACCGATGTAATAAATAAATAAATAACCCCCCACGTCTGCTTTTTATGTGGCACATTCACAAAAGAAAAAGCGAAGTCTGATTTCACCACAGATTTTACTGACATTTACGGACTCTCCCAGATATAATGTCAACTTGCTGCGTACTGTGCAACATGGCTGGTGCTAAGAAAAGGAATTGGCAGTGGATGAGAGAAGAAACCCTTAGATTAGGTGATATTTACCAGTGTGTGGGATGACGTTCACTACTTTGCAGGCTGCAGCTCAGAAATGTGCCAGCTGTATAATACAGTCGGCTACAAACAGGAATAAAATATTCCTACCACACACTGTGATGCATGTGATCCAACATTAGCATCTCATATTGCCCCCCCTCTTCATCCTTTTCATTTTGTTGCTGTACATTACGGGCCAATAGGGTCTTGAGACCCCGGGACCCAAAAGGTTTTTTAAAGTCTTCAATGCAGCCTCCATTCTTCAGCCTGCCTACCTACACGCTTTTCCTGAAAGAAAGCAGCAGTGCCTGGCTGGCCAGACTATTCACTCTTTGCCAAAAGTTATTAAAAATGCGCCCAGGAAACAAAAAACATGCCAAACAATGTATTGGATCTTGCCCATTTCAGGCCAAATCACAGAGATGCCTATTCTCATTGGATTAATATTATCACAGGACCTCAGAGTTCAGCAGCGCTCAAAAGTTTACATACTCTGGCAGAATGTCATGCATTTCATAGAATATGAATGATAACACAAAAACCTTTATTTCACTCATGGTTAGTGGTTGCGTGAAGCCATTTATCGTAAAAAAAAAAAAAAACCTGTTTGTTTATGCTTTTCAACTAGAGAAACTAGCCAAATGTCCCTGATGAAAAGTTTACATATTGTGCATATTGAAAGAAACATACATTTTGTCAGAGAGTCCTGAATTTCAGCTGAAGTGAGTTTTTCTTTGCTCCTAGACAGTTTTCCTGGCAGTTGTTGAAGGTCATGTAAACGTTAGATCAGGGACATTTGAGTAGTTTCTGTTTAATTCTGATTTCAAAAGAGTAAACTCAGTTCTTTGACAATAAATGGCTTCGCACAACCACTAACCATGAGTGGAACAAAGACTTTTTTTTGTGTTATCATTCATATTGTATGAAAAATGGCCAAAAGATGGGCATGTAAACTTAAAAGGGTATGTAAACCTTTAAGCACAACTGTAGTAGGTCATTTGCAGGGGAATTATTACTTTACAAATTACAGACATGGCAGATTCACACTGGATTAACATCACAGGCAATTATTACATAGGTAAAACTAATTCTGTGACAATAGGGCTTAAGATACCTTTTACTCTGTCATTTTCAAATCAGCTCAAACTGTATTTACAAAGCGCTTTTCATACATTACATGCAACAAAAATGCTTTACAGGTCACTTGTCACTTGCAAATTTATCTTGTTTTTCTTCAGTGCACATTTTTTATCTACCCCTCAATGCGTGTTCTCGGCACTGCAGTACAATAATCTAAAGGCATATTTCTTATTCACATTATTAAAATTTGTATTCTTTGAAAAATGTGTATGTGAATAAAATGTTGTTCCAAAATCAAAAAAGAGGCTACAGCTGTCTGCCAAATCAATTTCATCGCAAAAATCTTTCACTTGTGTTGCCCTCGCTGCTGCCGTGCTGATTCTTGAGTCCTTTAAGGGGAAATCAATTTTGGAGACTGAAAAAAAGATAATTTTATTCAGTCATGAACATCACATCGCTACAAACTACAGCGATAGATTAACATCAAATCTGGTTTGATATTAAAAAGACAAAGACAAATTGAAAGTCATGAGGTAGTGAGTGTATCTGGCCAATACTTTGACTAAATGACGCACGTGTCAAACCATTCACTTAGCTGTAAACATGTTTCTGATCACCAGGTGTGATTGTGAAGAGTACAATGGCGTCCTTGAACTCTCTATACAAACAATGCTGCTCCAATAACTGGTATAAGCTACAGTATGTAACCTATGCTGTCTTCACTACTCCTCGCCCAAGGCACAACCTGAACCAGAAACTCGTGTCAATAATTTCCCCCCGTGCGTTTTGCTGCTCCCGTAGGATCTTGTCTCGTCTTGCTGCCTGTTGTTTTGCCGTTTCTTCAGCTTTGACTGTGAGGTGATCTCATCTGCGCCTCCCCCAGCCCCCACCCCTGTCCTCCCAAACGCACAACATTGTATTTATCGGACCAAAATAGCCACCTCAGGCTGGAAAAACCCTACTCAAGACAAACTGAAATAGGCCAAGACTTTCCAAGGAAGCCAGTCTGGGCAGGAGGTGAAGGTTTTGACAGACACTGGCCAAATAAGACGCATTTAGAGTTGCACAAGTATGGTGAATGACTGCTAGAAATGAGCAGGTAAAACAATGAGATTTGGGAGATATGACAGCTCCTGTACAAAAGACAGAAAGTACGTGAAGTCACATATAAAGTAATGTTACATCCATTAGGCCTATACCTAAACAGAAGGCTTTTTAAAAGGTTGTGTATGTTCCCATTTAAGCAAATTGTCTCCACTGAATCTACGAGCGTTAGTACAGTGAGTATTCCTAGCTTTATTATAACAAACATGAAAGGTATTATCACTAAATGGCAGACTGACTCAACATTGCAACAGATGAAGCTACTTACTGTGAGCTACTGATTATACAGTACAAGCAGAGGCGTCCCTTGCCATTCGTAGGGGCCTCCAAAGAGCTATCCTATAGACTATAGTATTAGAAAAAAACATGCACATCCAGTCTGAATTAGTGTGCAGGATCAAAAGGCAAATACAAAAATGAGAAAAAAGTGTCTGCACAACTGTGTAGCTTCCAAAAATATTTATTTACTTACACCAAATGTACCATTTCGGGCATTGGCCCTTACTCAGACATGAAAAATCTATCCTATAGGCTACTCACGCCAGCATAATTTCATCGTTATGATCAATGGGAATTGCAATGGTGCAATTACATCTTCTCAACACAATCTGGTGCTATTTATACCCCTTCTTTAGCAGTCCCTCCTCAGTCATGGTTGTATGTTATTCTCTTATTCAGACCAGAGAGGGAAGAGTCTTGGGCATAACATTCTAACTTATGACTCTGTCCCATTATTGTTTATTATTAGGGAATATAGCCTACCTGTTTATTATAAAACATCCAAGACCTCTGTTCTGAGAGAAACTGTACAGAGCCGGGATCACGAGTGGATCCTCACTAACGGAGTGTCTAATTTAAGATTGCTTAGGAATTTGTCAAATGTTTCAACAAGTTGCATGATACAATATTAAAAGTCTGCGTGCTATGAGGTGTTAGCTTTAATTCGGCAGTGATGGTATGCAGCTATCTAATCCAGTGTTTGGTCTGCTTGTTGTGTTTGTGCACTATGGCCTATTGTTTTGCTAATAGCTCAACTATTGTCATATAGTATTATCAATATTATTATCTAATATATAGGGCCTGCTATTGATTTTTGCCAAGACACCCTTGGAACGCCACTGCACGCATGTAACTTTCCACGGCTCAGTTTGAGCTAATTGAGCAACGAATATGAGCTTCTTGAGCATCTGAAGCTTTTGACCCACAGGTTGAAGGTGCAGCCAAACCACTCGCTGGAAAAGGAGAGAGAGAATGCGGAAACGCCTCTGCTCGCTGCACAGCCCGGGGAGAGGCATTATAGGTTGACTGGACAGGCCGGGGAGCAGTAAGAAAGAGTCGAAAAGGGGCGAGACAGTGCCCGGGAGGTGCAGTCTCTGGGAGGGAGGAGCTTAGAACGCTTAATGAGGCTTGTATAAAGTGTAGGGGACAGGGAGTAAAACTATTCTGTCACCAAAGTAACATCAAAGAATCAGGAAATTTCCATTCATAACTTTGTGTTCATGTGAAAACCCACAGAAGCAGGCCTTCTCTGAATCGCGCAGTGACAATAGCTCCTCCTGAAGCGAGCAGAGCTTCAGAAGGAGCAGAGTTATGTCCATACCGAACGCAAGTTATCACTTCATTCATCTCTAGTTGGACGCTTGAACGCGGCTGCCGTCATTCGCTGGAGACGCTTCAGGAGGAGCTACTGTCAATTCCCGTTTGTGTGGGTTTGAATCCTCCCGTCCTGCCCCGTGTTTTCTTTGTGTGCAGTAAAAGCAGCGTGTGTGCAGTACCCGTCTGTCCAGCATTTATTGGGATTCAACCTGTGGGTCAAACGCTCCAGACGCTCCAGAAGCTCATATTCGCAAACTGAGCTGTTGAAGGTTACACACACGTCAAAGTACGTATACTTAAGTTAGACCACGTCGCACCATAAAAGAATCTTCACTTCAAAAACACAACTAAAACCTGTTACACTGCGTGGGTAAACTTTCAGTGTCTGCACATGCTCAGCTGCAGTACAATAGACAAAACAGAACAATTTGAGGTTAGCGTAGGTAGCAATTAGGCTAATTTATAGGGCCGTGTCCCGTATCACATCAATTACTTGTAATGTTGTGCTTTTAGGACATTTGTGACAACTCATCTAACCTGTATTTGTGCTATAAAACTACAGAGCATGAGGCTGAGTCAATCCACTGCAGTAAAATGTGTAAGATGTTCCACATATTCAGTCAGATCGGTTTTGGTAAGCAACTTCACAAAACATTCAGCTTTGAACTAAAAATAAGGTCATTTAGGGTTTTGAACCAATCATAAAGCTGCTGATATTTCACATTCATGACTTAAACCTGTATGAATAGAAAATACATTTGTTGAGTAAAGACTAATCTCATATTTCAGATAGCAGCAGGGGAAATGATACAGAATAAACACAAGATACAAGCCACCATTTTTATTAGAACAGCGATGATGGTTTATTTAGTTTAGAGATGCCAAAGATGACTACAACTTGTGCGAATGAAGCAAAACATTACTCCAGGTATGTTTTTGATGAATGAACAACGCAATAATATACTTAGAAGCTCAAAACAGTAGCAGAGTTCAAATACAGGGAAAGGCCAAACCAATGTGGTCCGCTGACTCATGGTTTTACGTTACCCAAATTGACCCAAATCGACTTAGCACTTTTTACAACGGGTCAAAAGAAAAAAAAAAAAGGCTTGACATTCATTCTGGAGCCTGAAAAAAAACCCTGCTAAATCTGCCCTTTTGAATGATTCACTGCACGACCTCTATCACAAAGAGAGTTGACAAATTTGACTTTCTGCCGCGGTGAGCTGTAACACATCACGACCAGTTTGTGACAGTCCATTTGATACATTTCTCGGTATACAGCCTTCGATGAAAGACTTTAGACAGACAGGCACGGCAGTAGTTTAGGCCTAATGGTGGCACCAGGGCTTACTAGCCAAATGCTGGTAGATTTTCATTTTGGCTAGTAACATCTTTTGCTTCTCTTGCCACTTTGGCTGCTTGGATTTTATACATGATCAACCGACTGCTAAATAGTCTATCTTTTGAAAGTGAAAAGTCATGAAAATAGTGTCCATATGAGGAAAAAGACATGTGACTCAAACCCTTTCAGCTAGGCCTGAAGTTTGACTGTGGGCTACGCCAAATTTGGTACACAGTTAAAATAAAAGAAATTGTGTAAAAACACGTGTTTAGAAGTGCTGAAGAATCAGTGGTAAAGACAGCCATGAGATCACACACCCCTGGTCGATGACCCAGAGGGCGGCCAGAAACCGCTGGATGGATGCCATCAACATCAATGAAGATATGCGAGTCGCCAAAATCACCACAGAGGATGCCTTGGATCGACCAAAATGGAGAGCAACTTGCCAAACAGTGGACCCTGCTATGCGGGAAAAACACTAGGAAGAAGAATTAAAATAAAATAAAATCCAAGTTTAAGTTGCAGTTTGTGTAGGCTCATGTGTAGTCAGTCATCCAGGAATTTTCCATTGTAATAAAGGTCTTCAAATATTATTGGCTTAACCATATTTTTATACTTTCTGTGTAGGTTCTCAGTACAGGAGTTGTCCATCGTAGGCAAAGATTCTTCAGTCTTCATCTGTACTCTGTAGTTGAAGTGTAGGACGTTTCGATGTTAGTCCAGAGATCGTCTTCAGCTTAATAAAGACTTGAACACGTTTCTGGGCCTATTAAGAGTAAACCAGAAGGAGGAGTTAACCTCTAAGTCCCTCCTCTCTTGGAACTAAAGGTAGGAAAACATCTTAGCCTATTCATACTTAATAGGGCTCGTTACCTCTATTTTTAGACGTTCAAACCAATTAGTTCATGGCAAGAAATGTAATATTACATATTTTACACAACATTTTTCACACAACTTACTTATGGCTTATAAAATCTCCGATTGGCCAGTAACTTTTTGAAAAGACGAGCCACAGCGACCGTTGTGCAGAGCCATGAATGTCAAGGCCTGAGTGTTGCTGTAAGAATGTATTTGCCTATTACTTACAATGGTACCATATTATTGAGTTGTTTATTCCAGCTTTTTTTCTTTGACTTTGTGCATCTCTGCATGTATCCAAGACACTGCAGACGTGATGAGCCCAGCTGTCTGTGGCGTGCAGTGAAACCTATAATATAGCAGTGATGTTTACCATGTAGGACAGCGTAATGAGCGGTTACACTCAGAACTATTGTAGCCTGCAAACGTCGACAAATAAAACTAATGATCAGCAACATTACTCTTCCTGTTCTTCTGTAGGCAGCGATTGCACAACACTCCAGGCATCGGTGCAGTGTGTTGCTGTGAATGCTTTGGTTCTCGAACTTTCACTTCATGAAACTTTAAAGTCCTTCCAAGTGCCACCAGGCACTAGATCAAAGTCAAGTCAGGACTCAAGGGCACGTTTAAGTGGAAAAATATCTGACTGATCTGATTTTCTTTATTTGGCAAGTCAATATTACTCAAATTAATCTCAATATACTTCATTTGAGCAATTTTATATCAAGATATATATATTTTTGCATTTTCTTGCGTGGATACATTTTGGTGACCAGACGTCCCAGTTTACCCTGGACAGTCCCAGTTTTGAGCCCTCTGTCCAATGTCCCTGTGAATTTATCTGAAACCATTAATTTGTCCCAGGTTTCATTTACACAACCTCTGTCCCAGTTGTCTCTGTCTTTCACCAGTGCCATGTTCAAAGCAGCATATTTCCTTGATACTTTATGAGGAAAAATGCAGAAAGAACGTAAGAAAAATTACAAAAAATATATAAGAAAACATGAGAAAAATGACAAAATTATGAAAAATGGAAAAAATTACCATAAAAATTCAAAAAATTGAAAAAATGACAAAAAATAGTAAAAACATATTTACAAAAAATGTCTAAAGCAGCACAATTACTAGATATTTTATGACTTTTGGCCAAGACGAAAAATGCAGAAAGAACGTAAGAAAAATCACACAAAAAAAAAATGTAATATGAAAAATAAAAAATAAATCACAAAAAAAACATGACAAAATGATGAAAAAAATATTTTAAAATTACAAAAAATATGAAAAATGGAAAAACTGACGACAAAACGTGACAAAAATGACGAAAAAATTATGAGAAAATATGAAAAATGGACAAAATGACGGAAAATGTCCAAAGCAGCATATTTACTTGATACTTTATGGCTTTTGGCCACGTGTCCGTCAAACATTAAGTTTGTATAGCAACTGAACTAGTTAAAAAGCTCAATTGTCGATCACCTCAAGCTAATTTGGTCATTAATTGACATTAGAATCCCACAAACCAACAGTTTTACTGTTCAACATGGAAAAGGGTCATTTTATCCCAGTTTTTAATGTAAAAATCTGGTCACCCTGTTCCTTTGTAGCTTTATGATATATTTGCTTATACAGTAATGCTATTGTTGTCTCCTCAGTTCATAACCGAGCCCTACAGGCCATTGCTGGTAATGACAGGTTCACACACTGACTCAATCCTCTACTTTGAGACAGTTTAAGCTGCTTTCACTCTTGAGACGGATGACATCACTGTATCCTCCATCCCAGACCGGGACGCACCACAACATTTACAGACACAAACACTGACACCAGCTCGACCCTCCTCCCTTTGCCTCAGAGGGAAAAGGAGGAAGCCCGAAAAATCAAAAACACACTCCCGTTCCCGTAAGGCCCGCAGCGGAGCCGTGAGTCACTTTTTCAAACAGCTCTGGTTCAGTCCCAGACAAGTGTTTGTGTAGACGTCTCCATTGGGAGCTCTTAACGGGACCAGACCAAAGTTTAGACGTGGAAATGGTCGGCTTCTTTTTCATGCTCTTTTTTTTAAACTGTTTGTTCAGCGGCTACTACAGTGTGGTGATGTGTGGCGACTCATTGGAAATTGGTCATCACTCAGCCCAGATGCAGCAGGAAGGAACAGATGTTATTGAGCAATCACTGATTTGGAAATGAAATCAACTAGAACTAGAAATATTAGTAGTAGACAAAGGCTCTCTATTTCTTCATCTGTACTCTGTGCTTAAATATTAAGAAATATTTATATAAAATGCTTGTTTAGGGGAGAGTCCAGATAAGTGTAATATGATCCTGTCAGTCTGTAGTCATTTCCTCTCTGATCAAACACAGAAAATTTAAGTTAATGTATGTAGATTTTATCAGCAAAAAAGTGATTTCTATACTCCAACTTAAATTTGTGTTTTAGACATTTAAATTTGCTGACAATGTCACAATTATTTTCACAATTGAATTCCAAATTATTACAATGCGTTTTCTGCCCTCTTTTTCATGCTAGTTTGCTACTACAATTAGCTGAACAACATAAACAGGGGAGGAGATGGTTATAACACATGATGCTACAACCATTCCCGCTAGTGGGGAGAGTTGTAACAGAGCTACTCTTTGGTTTCACTCCTTCTCATGGTGTTTGTGTTACGATTATAGGAATTTTACGAGTTACCATTTGTCCTAAGAGCTGTTGTGACAAGTAAATTTCTCCATTGTGAGATCAATAAAAAACTATCTTATCTTATCTTATCTTGTAGCCAACAAATGTAGGTATTTTGTGTAAAAGTTTGGGAATCACAGCTCAAATGATCAGAGTTACAGCCCTCTAGCAAAAACACACAATCATCCCCGGTCTCCCCTACTTGAGAATTCAACCACAAGAGGTCCAAAGTGTCACTCTTTGTGCTACTCCAGAGCCAGAAAAAAATGTATTTCTTCTTAATTGATCTTTATTTACCCAGGAATTTCTACAAACTCTGGCTCACTGGCTTTCCTTCAGGCTACTGGGTGCATCTGCCTAAATCTGTATCGTATTTTTTTAAAGTTTAAAAATCCTAAAACCACTATCATGATCTCGGTAAAGATTTTGGTGCGAGGCAGACCTGACATTAAGGTCTAAATTTATAAACCAGCCGGAATGATTCACTGATTTGACATTTTGAAACAGAGTGAGCGGCCAAATTGGGCTACTATTATGAGCCAAAATATGCCATCTCCAGTCTGTGTTTCAATCTGTGGCTCTCAATGATAATAAAAGAAAACATTTGGACTCCTCTAATTAAGATCTATATGCAGTACACAGCATTTTACACTGAGAAATGTAACACCTGGCCATATCCTGTGAAATTAAGGGTAGATTAAGTCAACTTTTGGATTGATTCCCTGTATGATAAAAGCATCATCATTGTCTAGTATGATTTGGGTTATATTATAACCCAATATAAGTTATAAGTTATATTATCTTGTATGTCCTGAAACTGTGCAGTTGGGCATGTCTTTGATGTAATTGTTAGAGTAGATTTAGATTTAGAGTAAAGTCAGTTTGAAAACAGTACAATTGTGGGAATCAGCCCTCCCTTGTTTCCAGACAGAGGCCTGAATATGGGTCCACATAACCTCCACATGATCCAAGGTTTCCACTGAGTCGCGCTCCCTTCAAAAACATGTTTTCTAGAGACTTGGGAGGAAAGAGCCTTCTGAATTTGATAACATAGGAATTGTCATACTCAAACCTGCATTTGTCACAAAGGAGGAAAAATGGTGGAAATCAGTCCTCCCCCAACTCCTTATCAATCCAATAATTCCAGTATTATGACATCACTCTTTTTGAAGAATACATTCATTTTGCAAACATTTACATTAAAAAATGCAAATATTAGTAACTACACTGCAACCAAACTTATCTTAACATGCAAAAATTACTTTATTTAAGAATATTTTACCTAAATTTGAGAAATTCTGACTTTCCATATTAAAAAAAAACATCTGCCTATGAAAAAAATATTTTAATTTATAAGAGTTATAATATATTTATTCCTATTTTAGATTCAATAGACCCTTTCATTGTTTGTAAACATCCCGGGCTTAGCTGGAGGCGGAAAGCTAGATCCCTATCTATTTCCATTGTAGCTGTTGTCATAGTAACGATAAACAAATGTCTAAGGCTGTGTCTGAATGTCCACACTATTCCCTATGTTCTCATTCACTATATAGTCCCGCACTGTATAGTAGACTATATAGTGGACTAATTTTATTGGCAATTCGGACACGTTTCTCCTCACTACTTTCTCCTAGCCGCTGATCACGTGACTCGAGCGCCGCAGTCATGTGATTTACGGAGGAGAGATAGGGAGCATCGCGTCCGAAATGTAAACAAGACGAGTGCATTACTTGCGCTGAAAAAAGTTCCCAAAACGCCGCAAATAATGGATTTCTGCGACCAAGACC